>VYZM01009766.1:262531-285359 GCA_013398915.1 Dromas ardeola
GGTGGGGTGGCAGACAGGGAACTGGCCTGTGGTTTTAGGGTGCCAGTGAGGGGCACTGCTGGGGTGTGGGGCTGGGAGGAGGAGAAACTAGAGGGTCAGGATGGTCCATCAGTCGTGCATCAGGTGAGGGGCTTCTCGAGGAGAAAGGATCTGAGAATCCTTTCTTTTCTCATCCCTCCACATTCTCCTCCTGCTTTCTCCAAGATCCCAGATAAAAGATATTTACTTTTTGTGCCGTGCTTTTTCCACCTGTAAAGTAGGGTGCTGCCGCCTTTATAATACAGTGGCTCTAAAGCACTTGAGAGTTCAGCACGAGGTCGCTTGTCTCACGCTGCGAACGCTCGTAGCCGAATGCAGGAAGGTGGTACCTCCATGCTGTCTGGGTTGAGTGTAACTTTTAATTAGCTTTAAAAGCGCTTGTAAAAAATCCTAGGTGAAAGGTAAAGGAGCATGCAGAAGTAGGTGGCAGGACCTTGAAGCCAGAGACCTAATTTTCTTTCACCTCCTGCTTCCCTCCTTTGTTTTCTTCTACCGACCTGTTGCATTTTTCCCTTCCTCCTTGGCTAGCTCCAAGCTCTGTTATTATAACCAACAAGGATCCTGTTGTTACATGGAACTGTTCCTCCCCAGATGAGTTTTGACCTCCCCTTTTGCCTGTGGTCAAAAAGCCTCCTGGCCTTGCTATACTTTCAAAAGTTTGTGTCCACTGACTCTACCTCAAATGGTATTTAACAGCCCTATTTGTTTATGATCAGAGAGCCTCCAACCTATTTACAGAAGCCAGTGAATTAAGGTTCAAAACCTTTTTAGAAGGTAGGTGTGTTTTAGTGTCCCTGGATGGAAAAATCAAGGCACAGAGAGGAAAAGCAGCTGAAGATGCAGCTTGTCAGTGGCGCAGGAGAGAATACACACCCTCTGTGATGATCCCATCTATGCTTTTCCCAAAGCATCTGTCTGTCATCGACTGTATTGTATCTGCATGGCTTCAAACAGCGTCCTGGTGTAGTTTATCTCAGCCTTGGCCACCCTCCCCTTTGACAGCTGTGCTGGGAAGCCTTTTGCACGCGAGTGACAATCGTGCTTGCAGGAAGGAATCGGTCTGTTGAGCCCTCACGTGTTGGGAAAGCCCCTGGGAACAGGCCGTGGGTGGGCAGAGAGGCAAGCAGGCTTTGGATATGCTGTAGGGTCCGGGCAACGTCCATCGTGGCGATGCAGAGGGATCTGAGCATGGAAAGAGGATGCAGTGGTGGCCACGCTGTAAATCAGAGTCCTCAGGCTGGTAGCAAAGTTGACCTCGAACTGGTGACCTGCTGCTGGAAGCAGCCTGTGTCCCGTTTCTCCGTTCTGCTCCACTGGGCCCTCTTCCTGCCGCCTCTCTTCATGCAAACTCCCTTGCTGCCTTCAGCGGAGAATCCCTTTCCCCTTCGGGTACAAATGTGTTCCAGGCTGTGCTGAGGTGGGATTTTTCTCCGTGACTTACCGTGTGTCAGGTAGGGATACAAGAGGAAGCTTTCAGGAGGGATGTGCTGGGAGGTTCCCTCTCTGCCTGCTGAGCTGGTGCAAGTGTTGCCTTGTGTGCAGTGGTGACGGGGCATGCCCTGGCATTTACCTGTGAGCAGGACGAGGTGAGCCAGTAATTTAGTTTTAATTCTGCGATCTCTGGCAGCAGCAGCAAAGCGCTCTGATCTGGCGCCGGGAGAGGGCTCGGGGTGTGATTTGTGCACTCCCGGCCTGTGATTCATGCCCTCATTGACGGTGTCAAAGTTACACTTCGTTACTGAATCAGGGTCGGGCTTTATTGCTGGTGGAGATGAAGAAAGCCCGCTCCTGATGTGCCAGTGGTGTTGTAATGACTTTATTATTGTTCCTCATCAGGAAGGTTAAAGAAAAACTTTGTGTTTAGAAAAACTACCTTCTGTTTTGGAGGGGAGGGAGGGGGCGAGAAACTTGCTGTACCTCTAACGTCCTGCTACAAAAGTGCAGTTACTGTGTGCGGTTTTATGGCCCCCACTAAAGCAGAGGGCTGGGCACTGGATCTGCGCTCCTTCCCTCGCCGGCTGACCTGCAGGCAGGCTTCTCTCAGCCCCCCTGCCTGTAAACCAGGGGCAATTGCATTCTGCAAGGGGGGGCTGTGATTTTTATATTGCTGACTGCAAAGAAGAGTGATTCTGATGCAAATAATGCTGCGATGCAAGGGACTGGGGTTATTTTTTGGGATCTCATACTCATGCCCTCCCCTGGATGTACCTGGGCTGCTCGGCGGCGTAGGAAAACACCCTCCACATTCATGCAGGTGTGCCAGGAGCCTCAGCTTTTTGGGGCGGGGGATTTGCTTTCTTTTTTCATCCTCTTCTGAGCAGCTGCAGCTCCTGGTGCTGTGTCTGACCTGGGAGGTGCAGGAGGGAACCAGGTGGGATTCACTCTGCCCTGAACTTGCCGGCCGAGCTGCCCGTCTCGGCGGGGGGCTGGCGATGCCGGGTTCATTGCCGGCGCTTGGCTGCTTTGCAAGTCATCCCGTGTTGGAGGTAGCAACATGAAACGGGGCTTTTCCATTGGGGTGGGAGGAGCAGCTAAGCCTGGGTAATGTCAGGGAGGGTACATGGGTTCAAGTAGCATCATGTTCACAACATCTTTGTTTAATATGTTAGTCCAGTTAGTCTGCATAACTGTGCCTAAAAATAGAACATATTTTCTCTAAGTCCTGTAGTTCAAAGCCTCATAAGCCATTTTTTTTCCAGCGTTGGTCTCTTAGTGCTCTCCTGAGCCTGAAATACATACAAGGCTATTTGCAAATTTATCAGGAAAACCAAGAGTAAATGAACTCTGTCAAATCCTTAAGTTTCAACCACCTGAGAGGGAAGTTCATTAAAATTGCAGTAACTTTCTGGCCGCCTCTTAAAGGTGGATTAAGCAAGCTGAGTAAACAAACCACCTTATGGCCACCATAGACCTTTTCCTAGCATCGACTTCATGCATTGTCATGAAAGGTCGGGGTCATCCGCCTCTGGCTGCGGGTAATAACATAAGTCAAAGGTGACATCCTGGTGCACAGCGCCTGGTGAGGGGTCAGGGCTGTCTCTGTTGGGACACCAGGGGGTTTGTTCTACCTCCTGGTTTGCAGAAGCCGCCAGAGCCTGGGGAAAACGGCAGCGATCGCACACAGCAGCTGCCCCCCCGCCTCTCTGGCAAGGGGAGTCACTCCAGCCTATGGTTCCAGCGTGCGGTAGAGGGAGCGTGTGTTTAAATTTCAGAGCTATTGCTGGATCCAGCCCAGTTCTCCCAGCGGCATAAATATCTGGCCTTCAGCACAGCCGTGGAAATTCGCGTTGTGTTCTCTTGCAGATTACTTGGGGTTTCGGCTCTGCGTGCTGACATGGTAACGGAACGGTGGCTTTCGGCGACAGGCAGACGGGGACAGCTGCTCCGGAGAGGTAACCCTTCCCTTTCGCACACAGGCAATCTACCAAAGTACTTATCCTATGTATGTTTTTAAAAACTTGGGATAGGGAAGAGCCTCGGAAGTGCGGCTTGCTTACAGCAAGTTTCGCTTTTGTCCATGAGCTTAAACTTTCTTAAATTTCTTTTTAAACTTAAATTCTGTGCCTTATTTTTGTTCAGTTTCTGAATGCGATCTTTATACATTACGCTTAGGAGCATGCTGTGAGTATCATGGTCTAATCCTGTTCTTCTGAGCTGACTGTTACTGTCAAAGTATAGCAACTTAGTATTTGGTTATTTCACTGATTATTATGACTTGGCTCTTGTAGATTGGGGAGAGCAGGTGAGATCTGGGACCGTACTTGGGTAACCAGTCACCTAACAATCCGGACACGGAATCTGGCAGCAGTACTGATACCGTCTGTCACTGTGTAACTGCCTTACTCAAAGATGAGCAGGTAACAGCCGAGCTGGGCCAGGGGTTTTGAGGAGGTGGTTGCCATGGGCTCGGGTGGATATTGTCTTGCCCACAGACCTCTGAAGTGATGCCCAAAAGTCTTCCCTGCGGCCACCCTGCACCCAGAAGCTGCATGGAGCTTCTGACAGTGCCGTGGCTGGCTGCGCGTAGGGGTGGATTTATTTTTGCCAAACACGCGTCTGAGGTGTGTAGCTGGACGGAGATGTGGTTTTCCGTGTCAAGTTTGTGCAGCTTGTGCTGTCTCTGTTCTGGCATTCGAGACATGGACTTCCAAGGATCTTCGCAGCGTGTGGAGAGGGTTTTGTAATGAGCCACATGAGGCTTTGCTGATCAGAAGAGCATTGTTGTACAGAATTGCTTACTGATGTTAATGGGCTCCATCTCTCTAGCGTGTTGCCTGTTGACAAATACGTATTTTCGTACAGTACATCTTGTTGCCTTTCGGGGAATATTTCGTCTGTGCCTATTGAATTATGAACTGGAAATCTGCAGATGTTTTTAGAGACTGAGGAATTAGCACGACAAGAGACTCTTGGGTTCCTTCGTGTGGCGGGACCTGACACGCAAATGAGTTTTTAATTGGGTGAGATGATGTTACAGTGCTTATGCCTGAAAGATTATTTGCTGCCAGAACCCAGCCTGGCTTGCCCTGACTATGAAATTTTAGAGATGTTGGTTTATTTGGGGATTTGTATTGGCTCCCTTGTTTTGCAGTAGGAAGAGCTGCCCTTGCTGATACCCGCAGATTTTTCAGGCTGTGTAGCTGCTTTCTCATCAGGCGCAGCGGAGCAATCTCCGCTCTTCTAGAAGTGTCGCTGTCAGAGATATACTGCTTATCACTGCTGCAATAATTTCGGAGACTCTGGGAAAGTCTAGGCAAGCAGAAGTGATTTCCATCGTGAGTACAAGTAAGATTTTTCTGTAGAACTGATTTTTTTTTATTACTATTTTATACTCTGAAATGCGCTTGCGTTGGCAGAATGCCTAGGAAATTACTTTCCTAAAGCAGGGTTTAGAGTGGAATGATTAATGCCGTTATGAAGCCTTTTGGTCAAGGAGATTATGAAGTGCATCTTCCCCAAAATAAATGTTTTGGGATGACGTTCACTGGAGCCCTGCTTGGTTGCAAGAAGGGTTCAGAGCAGAACTGACTCGAGTTGTGTCTTAGTTTCAGGGTGACTGCTTGAAATGCTCTGATGTTCTCTGCTATGATCATACCGTCTGGAACATGTCTGTGTCCTCCAAGGCTTAGCCAAGAGCTTGCGAACATCTGAGATCATTTGGGTCAGGTCTTTCAAATTGGCTTTGCAGAAGGTTCCAACAGATATGTGTGTGTGTGTGTGTGTGTGTGTGTCAGGGTAATTCCCTGGGGATCCCCATGGACAAGTTCTTCTCAAAAGTGTGGGTTTGACGGAGGTTGTAGTTTGTAGGGGAATCCTGACCCAGGAGGAGGTGGCAGGATGAAAGCACAAGCTAGAAACTCAAACATTTTTTCATTTTCAAGCCAGAGCATGTCTCTGAGGCTTGTGGATAGCAACAGCCAGATAACGTCCGTGCTAACCAGAATCGTTACCCTCATGCTGCGTTTTCTGGTTTGGCCTGGTCTGGGAACTGGAACTCGGAATTGCAAAAACCAGAACATGCACGTTCAATCCCATAATAGGGGTGTGGGACGGAGACAGGGAACAGTTCTGGTGGTTTAAAAGAGCAGATGAGCTTTCCTACCTGAGCTGATAGGGAAGCATTTCTTTGATGGTCTGTTAAGACAAACTTTACTATGAACCACACTACTGCCTAATGAATGTCTCATTAGGAAAGGCTTTGTCAGGCCGAAGAGAGGACGGGTGAGATGGCTTCAAAACAAGCAGTGTTTTGTGCGGTCACTTTGGTGATGAGAACCTAAGCTCAAATCCCTATCGTGCCTGACTCTTTACGAACGTGGGGTTTTTTTATGCAACTCTTGATTTCATCTTAGTGCAAATCCAGAATATTTCTGAAAAGGCCCAAATCTGCATTTCACCTTTAAGTTGCGTAAGTTTTTTCACCTTTAAGTTCACCTTTAAGATTCTGCTAGAGCTGTTGGACCTTGAAAGCTGTTAACCCCCACGGGGGCTGATGGTCAGAGCCCCGCATCTCTGAAAAAAATCCGTGGGTTCCCCTGTCCGTGGGGTGGGTGTTATGTTGTGGGACTTAGGGACGCGGGGATCTCTGGAAAAGGGTTGTTGGTGAGCGTGAGCTGGCGGAGCCCGCTGGTCTCCCAGCGGCTGGCTGTGTCGGGAAGAGGTAGTCGTTGGCTTGCTGCGTACCTCTGTACCCCCAAGGTGGTGCCAAAGACTTTAGGAAGTTATGAAAGGTGCTAATGCTTTACTCCAGTGTTTTGTTTTCTAGGGGCTGAGGCGGAATCCAAATGGTCCGAGCACACACTGCGATCTGCTAATTGGCAGAAGAGTTTTGGCAGGGTCACGCTGACATGATCGCTGCTCGTATCGCTGCTGAAAACACAGGGAAACCTCTGTTCCTCCAGCCGGCTCTTGCTGTGTGAATGTGGCCAAAAATAGTAAGGAAACATCATTCCCCTCCAGTTCCCTAAGAGGGTGTTGAACTAGTTTGTGTAACAAAGTTATTCTAATGCTCTCTGGAGTTTTCCGTACGGAGACGGATGCAGTCGTGCTCAGACTCCCTCATTTTTCCTGCTCTGTGGTTGAAATGGAGATGCAGCGAACATGGGGATTTGTTCTAACCATTTCGGTGCGTACGTTCCCAGTCCCTGCTGAATCATCTGAACTTGTGCCTGGGCATAATCGTTCACTGTCAGCTGCGTCCTGGGATCAGAGCGGCATGGCTGGTGCCCAGGATATTTTGCTAAGCTCTACAAAACCGGTAGCGCTTTTCTGGGAGTCCAAGTGTAAGCATAACAAAACTTCCAGGCTGGTGAATTCCCCCCCCACCCAGTTAACCTATGGGATCTAGAGTCTTGGTAGCTGCAAAGAGGAGAAGGTTTCCTACTGGTTTTGTTGGCATTTTCCTGAATCTGGGAGCACTGGCAGCCTAGCAATAAAACTTGCTGGCCTGCTGGGTGTTTGGCTCCAGACGGCAGGCTGCACGCACGTGTGTACGATCCGGAGCGCTGCGTTGGTGTGCTGCTACTTTTCTACCCCTCACCACTTTTCTGGGGAGCTGATTTCCCCATCCAAAGGAGGGGTGACTCTTTGCTGGTGTCCCAGTAACATTGGAGCTTTGAGAAAAGCTGAGACAGGTCCTGGTGTGCGCAGCGCTGCCAAAAAAACAGCCTTACTCGCCGCCACTGCTGCTCCCACGAAGGCAGGGCTCTGACTCTGGCGTTCGCCGTGACAGCTTGTTCCACTTAACCGCTTTCCTGGTTTTCCATTTAAATGCCGCTCTGAGTCTGTAACACCCTGTGCCCACTGTTTGCCTTGGGAAGTGTTGTTGCTGTTCCCGTGAGCGCCTCCCTCGTCAGCCCTGTTCTATAATTACTGATGTTCCTGAAACTGGATCCGTCCACGTGTCCTGCTCAGGTTCGGGAGGACAAGGGATCCGTTAGCAAATCAAGTGCCCTGGAGTAAAAGCACGAGGGGAATTTGGGAGTTTCGGAAAGCATCGGTTTACAGTGGTTTGGTGGGCTCTCTGAGCCACCAACCTCCTTGCCTTTGGGATGGTAAGGAAAGGAGAATATATCCCAGATGACTTCTCTGGCACTTCCAGAGGAGAAGCAGGGATGCGACAGCTGGCACTTGTGGAGCAGCGGTGGAAACTGCTGGAGGAGCATAAATAGGAGATGCCAGGTGGGGTGGCAGGTCCCTTCGAGGTGACAGGAGCAAGCCCGTGGGTTCAGAGTCCCCTGTGGACACTTACCCATCTCCGTAGCCCTGTGTAACTCTGCCCCTCGCCCACAGCGCATGTGCTGGGTTTGCAGCCGTGTTCTCAAAGCACTGCCACGGCTTCACAGCCATCTCCGCCGTGCCCTGGGCTGCGTCGGGAATGAGCCTTTCTCCTTACTAGACTTAACGATCTTCTCGAATAGCAACACTTCTGTGCCGTTTCCAGCTCTGAAAAACCCCAGTGGTGTCGCCTTTCTGGTACCTGCTTGTTTCCTGGCTGCAGTCCTCCTTCCAGTGGGTCAGAGCCATGTGGCCCTTCTGCCCCTGGGTGCTCTGGGCTGTCCTGAGTTGACAGCAAAACACAAATGTCGGTCAGCAGTTGCCTGGATGAGACATGCCAGTTTATTTGCTGAAAATAATCCTGGAAATGCTTCGTATAGGAATGTACAACGGGAGAAGGTGGTCACGAGCAGTCTGGTGTGCTGACCTGGGGCCGGGGAGGCCAGACTTGCGAGCGTGACTGCGAACAGGTGACAAAATCCGTAATACGGGAATAAACAATGACGCTTGGCACCAATGTATTCCTCTGCGTTTCCAAAACATGCCGTCTCTGTGAGCTAATGCAGCAAGGAAAGGATCAGGAAGGAAGCACTGTAAAAGTCCTGCCTGGGTTTGTTTTTCTGGGGTGTTTTTGGTTGTTTGTTTTTTTTTTTTATGGATGATGAAGGAAATGGAGGTATGGGGGTTGACAGGATTTGCTGAAGGTTATGAAGCAGGACTTCGGATAAGAGCTAACATCTGCTCAGCTCTTCACTGTCCCCTACAACTGCTGTTGAACAACAACATCACTGTCTGTCCTGCTGTTCCCCCTTCTGCAAAAGGCAGCCACGGAGCCGGGCTCATCAGAGGCTGGAGAGGGCAGGGAATCCTCTGCTGGAAAGGTGCGTAGGCATCATTACTGTAGGAGCATTAACCCTCTCCTAGTACCTGCCATCTCAAGATTTTGGAGCACATCTGATGCGTGTTTGGAGCTGCTGGAGCCAGGGACAGCTGCAGGTCCCGGAGGATGAATTGAAAGAGAAGAGCAGCCTGGCAGCGCCCTTCTGCACGTGGTTGTGAGTTCATTGCCCAAAGTCTGATTTGCTTCTGTTTCTGCGATGCCCCTTGGTCTCTGAAGAAACCCAGCACAGGTGAGAAAGCAGGAAGTTTCTTTTGGAGCAAAATAACCGTTCTGGGGACAGCGTCAATTGTGGTATGAAAAGAGAAGAATCCAGCAAGTTTTATAACCTTTTAGCTTTTTTTTTTTCATACCCTCAGTGTCCAAGAAGTGAGTGAGTAAAAACACGCAGGAGATGTGTGATTCATTTTGGCAGGCCTGGCTGCTCGAAGCAAAGCGAGGGAATCTCTTGCACCCTCTGTCACGTGTTCCTGAGTAATTAGCAGCAACACGGTAATAGCAGCTCTGGCAGCACCCTGCTGCTTCGTCATCTGGGCTCGTACTGGGTGAAAGGCAGATAGCCTGCGCGGAGCAGCGCTGGGGAGAAGATGATGGGACCAGACTGGGGCACAATACAATGGCTGAGCAGATGCTTCAAGGGGAAAATCTGGCCCTAAGTGTCAGCCCTGGCCAGGGCTGCGTGGATGGGTTCTTCCTCGCCACCTCGAGTAGTTTATTTCTGCGTGTAGCCTGCATTGCGGCCAAGACTTTGAGGAAGGGAGGAAGCAATTGGGTAGTAAGCGCTGCTGAGATCTCTTTAGCTAATGAGGGGGTGTGTTGATCTTTCAGGAACAAAAACAAACATGTTTTCAGTGTTTGTCTCTCCTGTTTTGTGCCCTTAGTTACCTTTCCTGTATTGCAGCATCTGCTTAGCTCTTATTCAGCTTTTATTAGTAGTAGTTGACGTGTAGGAGGAGGAACAGAAACTGGTACGTGATCAGCAGATATCGGAAGCAGTGACACAACCCAAGGGACGTCTGCAAATGATGGCCAACAAGCGACAATCACTTTTTTTTTTATGGATTCAGTTCAGTTTTTGTTTGTGGATGCAGTATGTGCTGCACATCACAGAAAGCACTGCCGTATGGAGGGCTAACTTCTCATCTTACCCTTTCCAAAAGGATTCACTTCTGTTGACTTTGAATTTGGCTAACATTTTTGTCCAGAGGAATAAAATACAAGCCAGAAGTGCTCCTGTGGTAAACCGGTTTCCTTCTGCAATTCCTGGTGACCTCTTTAACGGTAACTCGAACTGCTTTGAGCGGTTCAGCTCTGTGACTTGGCCCTTGGGAGGTTTGGACATTTTTTTGGCCACTGCGATGGGGGCTTGGTCAATCCCATCTGCATAAATATATTAGAAACAAAAGTATGCTTTCCTGGAGGGGAATGGGGGCAGGCGTCCTCTCTCCACCCCCATGAGCACACTGAAATTACCTCTTGTTTGAGCTCACCGCGAGTGAACTTACACCTGCTGTAAAGATGAGGTTCTTCTAATTACAAGCACTTCCTCGTTCTGATTTTGCGGCTGTCCGGCTGCCAGCACCCCGGTGTCTGTGTTGAAACGCACGTCCCCTTCTTGTGACGCTTTGCTCTGCGAGCAGGACTCGAATACTGGTGAGAAACTGGAATTGTCCATCGCATCGCCCCACCACCCTTCCTGCGCGTGGACCACGGGGAAATGGGCACTTCCTTGCCGGTTTGTCAGCTTCTCCTTCTCTGAACTTGGCTCCAAGGTTTACGTGCTAATCAGCGGTGAGGAGCTCTTGGGCCAAAAGGGTGCAAGCTGCAGGTTGATGAACTGGAGGCTTGGATCTTGGTAAGCTTCGGAGAAGTACTGCCTTCTTGCAGCAGGTCCAAGCTGAAGATTTGTCTCCTTTTAACTTTAATTACGGGGGGTTTTTTTGCTCCTCTTGTTGTGCCATGTCTCTCCCGCCCCTCCCATTCCCGCCGTATGGTTTAGCTTGGCGTGGATGCCAGCTCCTGCTTCTAGTAACGATAAACCTGTTGCCCGTGCTGTTTGCAGCGTGGGAGCGGGGCAGCCAGCAGGCATCTGCCCAAGCCCGGAGCCAGCAAACAAACCCCCCCCTCTGCCGGCTGCGGGCTCTGGGGAGGGAGGCTGCTGCCTCAGCCAGGGCTGCTGAAGCTCCTCGGAACGGGGATTGAGGCAAGGGCAGAGCAAGTCACGAGCCGCGTGCCTTCTTGCTCATTCCCATCCTGTGGGAAGAGGAAGGGAAACAGCTTTGCCGGATTCTTCAGAGAAGCTTAGGGAGGAATTCACGGTCCCCATCCTTGTTTCCATCCTGTCTTTCCATTGCTGCCTTCTGACAGCTGCCGAACGGAAAAAGGGGGTGGCTGCACTGGGCAGGAATCTCTGCCCTTCTCCCTGCAGCTCGAAGCTTGTGCACCATGCTCCGGGGGCTGGCTTTTTAGCCAAGGGGAGGAAACCAAGTTATTCCTCTTCTCTGCCTGCTTGGCAGCTTGAATGTGGAGGCACCGAGCAGATGGGGAGGTCCTGGGGTTGAGAAAGGGCCTTTTGCCATCCATGCAGCCATCCCTGGTGCCATCCCACAAAGACGCAGGGCTGTGACAAGCCTGCCCACGGCCGTGCTGGTAGTGCAGGTCCCTCCTCGCGCTCAGAGGGACAGAGTTTGGACAAGCCTCTGGGGAGCTCCAGCTTCCCAGGGTGCCCCACTCCGAATTGCGGGGCTTGCCAGGGAACGGAGGAACGTGTGTGAAACCTCGGCATATCTCCGCAGTCCCTGCATGCAGTCAGGTCTGGCTGCCATGCCGCTGCCCCGGGCCCCAAGGGGAGGGCTGGGGGTCCGCTCGCTCCACGCCGGGATGCGCAGGCACGGCCCATGCCCTGCCTCTCATCCAAGCGGCCGCTGCCTTGGCCTTTCATCTGCCAAAGGCAGGGGGTGCAGCCTCCCATGTGAACTCAATCCCCTTTTTCCCCTCCTCTCCCTCTCTCCCCGTTGTTCAGAAAACAAGGGAATGGCTAAGGGAAAGGCAGGTGTGCAAACAGCTCTCGCAGCTTCCCTCTGCCCAGGCCCCTGTACTCTTGGCCTGCAAGGAGATATGAAAACAATACATTCAAAGCTTTCTGGTAATAGCTTTTCTCTCTCTGACTCTCCAGCCATTCTTGAAGGGTGGGATCCGAACCCTTATCCTTACCGTAGTGCCTGCAGCCACACGGGGAGCCTTAGCTGGAGCCTGGCATTGCATCTCGCCCTTGACTTTTCCCCATCTCAGGGCTGCACGCCCGTCGCTAGCCAGACCGGCTCCACGCACAGTTTTTGGGTTGCTTTGGTGGCTTTCAGGGAGCAAACTGCATGTCACAAGCTCGCTGCCACCCCGGGATTACATGGCCCTGAGCAGAGCTGGTGGATGGGGGATGGAGGGGTGCAGTGGGAGGAATGTGTCCACATTATTCCAACAGCAACACACCGCGAGGCTGCTGGGGCGAAGCAGAGGGCTACGTCTGCACTGGGTCTAAAGGAAGTGGCCTGTGCTGGGTGCCAGAGACAAAGGAGCGCTAATAAGAAGCTCATAAAGCCGCTGCTGATGTATTTTCCACCATAGACTAGTTTCTCCTGCCACAAGCTTCCCCTACTAACTGCTGTTCCAGGCAAAAGCGTTTTCCTGATGTTTGTACATTCATTTATATATAACCTTCAAAATGATGGAGCTCGTTACCCTCCATCTCCGATGAATAGGTTTTCCTGCCTGTGTGCCATGTCCCACCGCGCGGGATGTGTGAGAGGAGGCCAAGGATAACACAGCCCTTCAATGGTCCCTTAGTGCTCTGGCGGAGGCACGGGAAGGGAGCGCTCTGCCCTTGCCTAAGCACCCCCTGCCTGCTCCTGCTGTAAGGGAGAGCAGAGCAGCCGTGCTTGCTACTTGCCTCTAACGTATCTTTTCTTGAAACAGAGCCATCTGTCCTGCAGTCTGAATTCCCAGCGTGGAGGGGAAAAGCAAAGCTTCCTCGCTCACGGGATGCCCAGACCCTGGTGCAGCACCGGCTCTTGGTGGTGTGTTTTGGTTTGAGCTGGGCTGGCCACTAAAATGAACGATAGATGCTCTCTTAACTCCTCCTGGAATGATAGATGCCCTCCAACTTCTCCTGGGGTCCTGGCTTTGCGTTCAACCTCCCGCTTGCAGGTTTTGTCCTCTCCCTTGGCCGCTTGCTCGATCTCGCAGGGAGCTCTGACCTTCCTTGGCACTGATGGCTTTCCAGCAAGTCCAAGGAGCTGGCTGCGGCTCGGGTTCAAAGTGCCAGGCATGAAGGTCTGCTGCAGGAGGGAAAGTGAGCCCAGGGAGTCCTGGGCCACTCTGCCCTCCCCCAGCAAGCCCTGTGTCCTCGTGTGGGCTTGGGCATGGGTCACAGACTGTGTAAGTCACTCACTTCACTCTAATGTGGGCTTGAAAATACTGCATCGGTTTAACTTGTGCCGCAAATTGAGGCTTTCCTGCTGGAAGCTGGATTTCAGTGGCTTTTCCGATAGGTATTTTTCCACTTAAAAATAACCTCCTTTAAGGAAGTGGATGCAACTCTGCATAAACTGGGCTTGAGATACTATTTACTCAACAAGAGTCAGTTTAGGAATCAAGATCTGGAGGTAAATGAGCGCTGAGATGTTGCAGCACGAGCTGGACACTCAGGTGAGGGGGATCATGGTTAGGAGGGAGGTGGGAAGAAGTCTGCAATGGTCGTGGTACCGGCGATGCATCGCTTGCACAGCTTGAGTTTTTTGTGGGCTATTTGGGCTGGACTAAGGCAAACAAGGAGCGGAAGCGCGCGGGGGGAGGACAGGGCCGTTCCTCCCACAGGAAACCCAGGATTAAGACACTGGCTGGATTGTGCGGCCGTCGCGATCGCGCTGCTGGACGCCGCAGCTAAGCACGGCCCGGCAGCTGCGCGGAGCAACAGCAACACGTTCGACCCAGCGGCTCTTGGCAGAGGAGCCAGGGCCAGTTACAACACGACGAGTGAAAATAAACACAAACGCTGTAACTGGCAGCGCTGTAATGGGAAGGAGCGTGAGTGCGGGGGCCAGCAGGAAGCCATCAGTCTTGCAGATGGCTCGCACGGGCTAGGGGCTTTTAGCCACCGCCTGCTGCAGCACCGAGCCCTGCTCCCCCAGCATCTCCCGCCCACAGGAACCCTGATCAGCCGCTGCCCCTGATCCGAGCTCTGCCTTGGCTGGGTGGGCATGGAGGGTGAAGCCAGCCCTACCTTATTCTTTCTAGTGGTGTTGGCTCTGTCAAACCCCAGCCTTGGCTACCGCCGTGATCCCACGGTGCTAAGCAGCTCTGGGGGACATTGTCTGGGGCAGTGTTTCTGCTATTGCACTTGCAAGCAGGGGGAGCCCAGGTCCCTGGGTGGCGTCTGGGCTGGTTTGTGGTCTGGGCTCAGTCTGCTTGGCTTTAAATACAATTCCGCTGAGCTTTTACTTTCTTGAGTCCTACAGAGTGTTTATACCAGAGTGCAAAGTGACCTTTAAAAAGCCCCAGGCTCTGTTTGTCTCCCTGGATGAGGAGAGAAAGCAGAGCAGGACCAGGGTGGTCACACGCCGTCCTGCTGCTGAGATGCTCCGTGTGGGCGTTCAGAGCTGACTCCGCGCCTTTCTCCCTCTGTCCCGCAGGCTAGCAGGAACAGCCTGGTAGGGTCCATCTCGGATAGACGCGGATGATGCCAGAGCTATGACAGGGATTGCAGTCTTGGCACTGAGGGGTGATCAATTATGGAACAACTACAGGAGGAAGTACCTGAGGTCAGGGAAGAGGAGGAGGAAGCGGAAAAGGCAGTGACATCGGCAAGCGGAGCCTCGGAACCAAGTGGAGGACCAGACAGCTCGCTGCCTTCGAGCAGCTACACAGGTGAGTCTGTCCCTGGTGCATCCAGACATCCACATCCTCCGGGCAGCGTGCTCAGCTGCGAGGGCAGAGGACCTGCCCGTGAATGGAGTTTGGCTAGTTTTAATCTCTTCCCTTTGTGAAATAATGCACCGAGCGCCAAGTTATGTAGAGGCTTATTTCTTCCTCTGCGGTCACTGCACAGCCGTTGGCAGCAGGGTGGGAGATGGAAATTAAAAGGCCAGGCAGGTAACGTTGGACCCCAGACGGGGAGGACTCTCGGGGCGCCTGAGAGCGCTTCCCTGGCCGCTTCTTGAAGTCCTCGGTGCAAACTGATTGTAGGAGCTGGAGGAGAAGGTTTGTTGCTGCTGAAGAGGCTCCTCCAGAGCCCCGGGCATTCCAGCTGGGCAGCCCTGTGCCAGCCGCCTGCCAACTGGGGATTATAAAATTCGCTGGTTGGGTTTCATTGCCTAGACATGAATGCCAGAGGGAAGAAATCAGCGCTGATGTGGAGTCTCTCAGCTGCTGGGCACGCTCTTGGCTCCGTGCTTGGCATCTGCCTGCAGCCAATGCCTGATCTCAGAGGTTAACTGCCCAGATGCAATACCAATGGCAGACTGGGACGGTGCTGGAAATCCCTCGTCAGCCCCGTGGCTGGAGGAGCTGGACGCGACGCAGGGCTTGCAGCTACTACATGAAAGGATGTATCCCTTTGTGTGTTTGCAGACCTTTCGCAGAGCTCCTCTCCCTCCCTGTCAGACCAACTGCAGATGGGCTGCGAGGAGGCGGCCTTGGGAGCGCTGAACGTGGAGTGCAGGGTCTGCGGAGACAAAGCCTCGGGGTTTCACTACGGCGTGCACGCCTGCGAGGGCTGCAAGGTACGTGTGCCCTGGGGAGGGCTGGGTTCAGCAACGCCAAGCAGAGATTAGACCCCAGGGAGTACGCCATCTCTTCAGACAAGCAGGTTTGCAGCAAAGCAGGGATGCAGGATTGAGTGATTGTAAAAAAAGCATTTGCAACTTATCCAGCGAGCGTGGAATGTAGAGGCGGGCACACAAATAGTGTCCTGGGGGAGGCAGCTGAGATGTGTATGGCCCAAATCTTGCCCCATCTTGCTTTGCTTTGTAAGGCAAATCCATCTATTCCTGTGAGGAATCTTTGCTTTTAAAGATGCTTTCTGTGCTGCAGAGCAGCATCGAGCTGTGTGTTTATCCCCCTGAGATCACTGGCCGCAGCTTGGATGTGCCTCTGAAATTCTTTCCTCCGCAGCGGATGCCAGCCGGGCTGCGTTAGTGGCCCGGGTCCTGCCAGAGATTCCTGCAGGCTGGGGCCGGCCTGCAGCTTGTTCCTCCATCCCTCCCTGCTGGCTGCCTGCAGTATCACACACCCCGCCTCCGGCACCGGACCTGGGGCTGCCCTCTGCGGTTCCTCCTCTGCAGCCCCCTTCTCCCACCGCACCACCTCTCCTTGGGGCAGGGGCTCTGCTTGTGTCAAAGAGGCCCAGGGCTCCTCCAGGAGCTGAACCTCCTGGAGGAGGTTTATTATTCTTATTATTATCCCTCCTGGGGATAATAAACCAGCCTGGTCCCAAACCGCGGGTACTAACGCTGCTGCTCCTTTGTCCCCCTCTGTGCCACCTGCCTGCAGGGTTTCTTCCGCCGGACGATCCGCATGAAGCTGGAGTATGAGAAGTGCGAGAGGAGCTGCAAGATTCAAAAGAAGAACCGGAACAAGTGCCAGTACTGCCGCTTCCAGAAATGCCTCTCGCTTGGCATGTCACATAACGGTGAGTGTCACCGCTGCCCACAGGCGGCTACCCGGATGGGTGCCACGGGGCCATCAGCCCTTGCGGGTTCGCATGGGGAGGTCGTATGGAACTTGCTTTATCCCGTGGCTCTCTTCTTGCTAGGGGATTATCTTTCAAACCCAATGCTTTGAGCCTTGGACTCTTCATCCCCTTCTTCTGTACGAGAAGGGTCTGTTCGTTCCCGCCGTGCAAGCTGGCTGTTGGCACGTGGCTGTCCCTTACAGGTTGACCCAGCAGGAACTGGACACACGGATTGCTCTTCTGTGCTGGGATTTTTAAACTTCAAGTGTAACCACCTTGTTCCTGGCCAAGCCAAGGTGTTTATGTGGGAATCAGGGCTTGTGCGAGAGCCCAGAGGAGCAGGGACGGGAGCTTAGCGTGAGGGTGGGTTGGCAATGGTGGCAGTAATGGCTGGTTCATGAAGGTGTTGAGATGCTGGAGGAGCTGCAGCCCTGGAGGAGCACCGTGTTGCGTAGCTGCGGGTGTTCTGTGGTGGCAGAGCAGGCTGCTGCCTCCCTGGACACATCTCCAGGTGTCATCCCCAGTGTCCTGACCCGCTGGCTTTCCCTCTCACCACAGCAATCCGCTTCGGCCGCATGCCGGAGGCAGAGAAGAGGAAGCTGGTGGCGGGGCTGACGGCGAGCGAGATCAGCTGCCAGAACCCGCAGGTGGCCGATCTGAAAGCTTTCTCCAAGCACATCTACAACGCCTACCTGAAAAACTTCAACATGACCAAAAAGAAGGCGAGAGGTATCTTGACCGGGAAGGCCAGCAGCACCCCAGTAAGTTCCCTCCCCGGGGCAGGCAGGGTTGGCCATAAAATATCAGGGGAGGCTGTTCTCTGGGAGATGCTGCACATCTCCCTCCCGCTGTGGCTGTTGCATGCGCAGCAGTTCCCAGCTGCAGCCGGGTGGGCTCTACACGTCTTGTCCCTCGCTGGGAAAATCCCCGTTTCGCTGCAGACTTGTGCAGTTGTGGGTGGATGCAGAGTGCCCGGGCGCTGACAGGCAGACAGATGCGGGTGTCCCTGGCAGCGCTGGTATCTCGAGTCCCCGCGGCAGGTTCCTCACTGCTTGCTTCTTTTTTCAAGCAGCCTTTTGTGATCCACGACATGGACACCTTGTGGCAGGCAGAAAAGGGGCTGGTCTGGAAACAGCTGGTGAACGGCATTCCCCCCTACAAGGAGATCGGGGTGCACGTCTTCTACCGCTGCCAGTGCACCACGGTGGAGACTGTGCGGGAGCTCACGGAGTTCGCCAAGAGCATCCCCAGCTTCTTAGGCCTCTACTTGAACGACCAAGTGACTCTGCTGAAGTATGGGGTGCACGAGGCCATCTTTGCCATGCTGGCCTCTATCATGAACAAGGATGGGCTGTTGGTGGCCAACGGGAACGGCTTTGTCACCCGTGAGTTCCTGCGTAGCCTGCGCAAGCCCTTCAATGAGATCATGGAGCCCAAGTTTGAGTTTGCTGTGAAATTCAACGCGCTGGAGCTGGATGACAGTGACCTGTCTCTCTTTGTGGCTGCCATTATCCTGTGTGGAGGTGAGCAAGCGTTCTTGGCCATGGGAGTGTCGGGAAGAGTCCTCCTGTACTTCCAGGTGGTTGGGGCTGGGCTGGGGGAGCTGAGCTGCAGCTGGCCCTGGGGTGTCTTAGGGGGACGAGAGAAGAACTGAACTGTTCCAAAACCAAAGCTTCTCTGTGGCAGTGACACCTATCAAGCTTGGACCAAGAACAAGCAGCGTAGAAGTGGCATCGCTTAGCTTAGGAAGAGTGGGTTAGATGAATGGACAGTAAGGTGGATAGAAAACTGGCTGCAAGACAGAGCTCAGAGGGTCGTGGTTAGGGGCACAGAGTCCAGTTGGAGATCAGTGACGAGTGGTGTTCCCCAGGGGTCAGTACTGGGCCCAGTCCTCTTCAATATATTCATCAACGACTTGGATGAGGGGATAGAGAGCACCCTCAGCAAGTTTGCTGATGACACAAAGCTGGGGGGGGTGGCTGACACCCCAGAAGGCTGTGCCGCCGTACAGAGAGACCTGGACAGGCTGGAGAGTTGGGCAGAGAGAAACCTTATGAAATTCAATAAGGGCAAGTGTAGGGTGCTGCACCTGGGGAGGAATAACCCCCTGCACCAGTACAGGTTGGGGGCCGACCTGCTGGAGAGCAGCTCGGTGGAAAGAGACCTGGGGGACAACAGGATGACCGTGAGCCAGCAATGTGCCCTTGTGGCCAAGAAGGCCAATGCCACCCTGGGGTGCATCAAGAAGAGTGTGGCCAGCAGGTCGAGGGAGGTCATCCTGCCCCTCTGCTCTGCCTTGGTGAGGCCACACCTGGAGTACTGTGTCCAGTTCTGGGCTCCCCAGCTCAAGAAGGACAGGGAACTGCTGGGGAGGGTGCAGCAAAGGGCTACCAAGATGATTAGGGGACTGGAACACCTCTCTTACGAGGAAAGACTGAGGAAATTGGGTCTATTTAGTCTGGAAAAGAGATGTCTGAGGGGTGACCTTGTTAATGCTTATAAATACTTAAAGGGTGGGTGTCAGGAGGATGGGGCCAGGCTCTTTTCAGTGGTGCCCAGGGACAGGACAAGAGGTAATGGGCGCAAACTTGAGTATAGGAAGTTCCATCTCAACATGAGGAGGAACTTCTTTGCTGTGAGGGTGGCAGAGCCCTGGCCCAGGCTGCCCAGAGAGGTGGGGGGCGTCTCCGTCTCTGGAGAAATCCCAAACCCGCCTGGACGCGTTCCTGTGCCACCTGCTCTGGGTGACCCTGCTCTGGCAGGGGGTGGGACTAGATGACCTCCAGAGGGCCCTTCCAACCTTATGATTCTATGATCTCCTTATCGCGTGCTACTGTGGGATATGTTGTCCAAGGGAACACTTCTGCCCTTGTCTAGTTGTCGAGGGTGGTGGTGGGTGGGTTACAGACCCCGTCTCGCTTTCCCCGGGAGGAGCATGTGCTTTGGAGGGCTACGCCATAACACTACAGCTACCGTGCTTCCTCTCCACAGACCGTCCTGGCCTGATGAACGTCAAGCAGGTGGAGGAGATCCAAGACAACATCCTGCGAGCGCTGGAGTTTCACCTGCAGTCCAACCACCCGGATGCCCAGTACCTCTTCCCCAAGCTGCTGCAGAAGATGGCCGACCTGCGGCAGCTGGTGACGGAGCACGCCCAGCTGGTGCAGAAGATCAAGAAGACGGAGACGGAGACATCTCTGCACCCGCTTCTGCAGGAGATCTACAAGGACATGTACTAAGGACCTGTTATTTATGAGAATGAAGCCATGGAGTCCCATCAAGACTCTTTGTACAGCAACACAGAAAACCTTTCCCCATGTCTTCCATTTCTTCTACTGGAAACTCTTTTTCTACGTGACCCCGACATACGGTACATAGGGCAAGATGCCGTAAGACTTTCCAGCCACCACCTGCTAGGCAAGGGCTTCCGTTAACACACACTAACAAATTTACAACGGCAAATCATAAGCTACTGTTTCCGTTACTACGGCCCGGCTCTTCAGAAGCTGCTCCCCGGGGCCTCTGGAGCGGCGGCTGGTTTACATGGCCCAGACGGTGGGGTTCCTGCGGCAGCTTGGGAATGGGGGGGATGCTCTGGTCATTCGGGGACCGGAGCGCGGTGCAGGTATCATCCGGCGGGGCCAGCACAGCACTTACAGCGTGTCTTTATTTTCTTTTTTATATTGCACTCCGAAGACCTGGTCCTGAGCCGTGAAGTCCAGGACAGTGAAATGAAAGGAAGTTGCTCTCTTTTCCAAAGAAAAGCCAGAGTATTTGAAGACGGGTAGGGCTGTCCTAGCTCAGCTGCAGCCCCCCCTCACTGTGCCGCGTGTTCCTGTCTCCCAGAGGGATCGTGTGATCTCTGCCTTCCCCTGAGAGCCGCGCGGGAGCCCTTGCTTCTGGTACCCCCGTTTCAGAGGGAGCCTGCGCCTCGACACGCAGTATGGGAGAGGGAGGGATGGGGAGGCGGGAGGGAAAGGGCTTGACTCCTAAAAATTCACCTTTGGAGCAGAGGCTAGGATCTGTTTGCTTCCCCAGGCTTTTCTGCGCAGACGTGAGTTCCCAGAAGGTGTGTGCAGGGCCAGGGGCAGGCCTGGGGCTGGGGGGTCGGAATTAGGTGGCAGGGCTTGCGGTCTGTCCTGCAGCTCCCTTCCCAAGCCCCGGGGGGCTCTGGGGGCCTCGCAGGGCAATGCGAGGAGTCCAGCAGCACGGCCCCGGTGAGCACCGGAGCAAGCAAAGCCTTCAGCAACACCAGCAAGGGGAAAGCAAAGCCACGATCAGCCCACGGGGCTCATGATGCTGAAAGGGCACTGCCCTGCCTCAGTTTCCCCTCGGGGAAAGGGAGCCGGATTGTCACCTGCACTCTGCTCAGAGGGGGAGCACGAGGATTAATTAGCGCATTGGTTGCAAAGAGCTTTGCAGCTGTAAAACGCAGTATAAATGCCAAGTATTTATACAAGGGGAGGGAGAGGGTGGGATGCTCACAAGGAGCAGGAGCTTCCTAGCGAGCGTGGCCGGGGCAGGGAAGCTGCCCTGTCCGCTGCCACCGTCCCCAGTGCGGGGACAGCTCCAGGCTTTGGGGGCTGCCTAAACCCAGAGCCCTTCTGGGATTTTACCTCGTAATTTTTCGCAGTAGTGAAATGCCACGGTGCTGCCTGTGCCCAGGACGGGGACCCCTGCGTGGGGGGCTGCGTCTCCCGGGCTCCGGGAGAGAGGACGGACCCGGGAAGGGCTCGGTCCCCTCGGGGTGATGGTGTCTGACTTAAGAAGCAGCACTTACCCGTCTGCGGCTCGTGGTCCCGTGTGTCCCGAGCAGCCTTATTAAAATACTGATACTCCCAAGGAGGGGTTGTGGGAGCAAATTAGTTTTATTTTATTTTCCTCCTCTTCAGGGTAGCAGATTTCCCTGGTGCAATAATTCCTTTAAAACCCGAAGGGGAAGAGCGCTGGCCTTCCTCTCCACATCACGGGACTGGCCGGTCCCAAACCTGCCCCTGCCGCCACACTCCAGCTCTTTGCCGTGCCTCGGTTTCCCTGCCCTCTGCCCGCCCGGCCCCTTCCCCTCCCTACCTCGCAGGGGTGTTATGAATTACAGTTTCTAAAGCACTTTGAAACCCGCTGGGGGAAGGCACCAGAGACGTGCGTGTGCTGCACGGAGCCCGGGGGGTTTGTCCTTCCCGAAGCCCCCGGTGGCATCCCCCGCCGTGGCCGGCGTGCGGGACTCGTGTCCTCATCACCTGGGGAACTTTTTGCTCTTCCTTCCTCGACAGTGTAACAACCCTCAAACTGAAATGTATATTTTTGCTAGAAGTACAAAACTCCAAGTGTTTTTAATAATATAGTGTCCACAAACTGACTTGACTTTAAATAAATCTGAACTAAATATTTAAGAAGCTTTTAGTGTTCAGCCTTTCTTTGTGGGGTTTCTCTTGGTCCCTGGTGGGAGAGTTTCCAGCAGAGGCGATGCTGGATTTGTTGTGGTTTCCAGGGATTTGCCACGATTCCCAGGCCTCCGTCATTCCCAGGTCTCCGTCATTCCCAGGCCTCCGTGATTCCCAGGTCTTGTAGCTGCTTTATTTTTCCTGCCTGCGCTTCCCATCAAACCTAAAGGCAGCAAGAACTGACCGTGAGCAGGGTCCCAGCCTCAGAACCGAGCGCTCCCTGCCCCGAATCTTTGCCTTGCTGTGGGGTGAAGCTGGGCGTGGAGCTGAGCCCACCGCAAGATGGGCAGGGACAGGCTTGGGGACAACGTGGCCGTGTGCTGGAGCTGAGGCCACCCCAAGATGGAGGAGGACGGACTTGGGGACAACCCGGCCACGTGCTGGAGTTGAGCCCACCCTGAAATGGGTGTTGATGGGCTTGGGGACAAGGTGGCCGTGTGCTGGAGCTCAGCCCACCCCAAGACAGGCGAGGATGGGCTTGGGGACATCCCAGGCGTGTGCTGGAGCTGAGCCCACCCCAACCTGGGCTCGGACGGGCTCGGGGACCCATGCGCTGGCACCGGACTCTGCTCTTGGCCAGGTCCGAACACCCCAAAGTTTGCGGGGAGCAGCTGCAGAGCCCCAGGCTTCCCTCTGCCCCTCCTCGTTCCACCCGGGGGGAAGCCTTCCCATCGCCCCCAGCCTCCCCCATGCGGCTGGGGGGCACAGGGAGCCCCCAAGGCCCCGCTGGCCCGGGGGGCGGGCGGCAGGGCGGGGATTAAGCCGCTGTGGCCGCCGGGCAGGTGACGGTTACCTGGCTGCGCCCACGGGCCCCTCCAAGGCCATAAATAGCCCTGGGAGGTCGCCCCGCCCTCTCGGCCGCTGGGGAGAAGATGGAGCCGGGCTCGCTGGTGGCATCTGGGGCGCTAAGGGCGCGGGGGGGCTGTCTGAGACCCCTGTGCAGGTAGGACT
>VYZM01009768.1:0-16781 GCA_013398915.1 Dromas ardeola
TCGTTTTTTGGGACTTGGAGATGACCTTCTCCTGTGCTTTGATGATTTCTGTTTGCTAATATTACTGTTATTTCAAACAGACCCCAGTGCACATATGTTGGCAATTCAATTTACCCTTTACATTTCCTTTTAACTAGCCTCTTCATTTGTGTGTAGTTCCCATTTTCTACAGTTCAAAGATATAGTAAGGGTTTTTCCCTCCTATAAGGATTTTGAGATTGAATAAATCTGCATTAGGACTAACTCTATTGTTGACTCTCTTTTGGTTCTCAGAAATGTTCAGTGTGGAAATGTACTGTATTGGTGAAATGTATGTAAATGATTCTAAGTCCTTTAAAATGCAAGGGTTTCGCAACAAGCCTTTTCATATTATTTTAGACTTTAATCGTTCCATTCTTCCTGTTTAAACATAGGAATTTGACTGTGGTGCCTAGAATTGAGTATGGTCTCCTCTGCAAGCCACAGTTTCCTCTGTGATCAATAGAGTCAAAGTGCCAGCTTCTGAGAAAATTAACATCTTAAGTGGGCTGAACAGTCTTCTGAAGATGGTAAGCCTTTTTTTGTTGACTGTGTAAGGACACTAGAGAGACTATGTTCTTAATTTAGTCACTATGGTTAAGTATGCAAGCTTATGTGGCATGAATCCAGGCCTAAGACCACAGATTTTATATAGATAGAAAGCAAATACAGCAAGTGACTTCAGATGCCAAAAGTATTTTACTCATTTTAGCCATTTTAAAGTATTAGTTTGAACATATAACCTAACCAAAATACAAATAAGATGGAATTATATGTAAACTAGATTTCTGTACCCTTGATGTTTGTACATTTATAGTCAGATAATGCGTGTTTAGATGAAGCATTTGAAATTTGTCTAGTTACATTTAATATCACTATCCTTTTTTCAATTTATTTAAGATACACCCTGACACAGTTCAAGTAAGGTTCAAAATATGTCAAGAATAACAATTTCTGAATCAACCCTGTACACATCTTGAATAGACTTGTGGAACACTCTGCTCAGATCTCCAGATACTGGGTTTTCTTTACATTTATTTTCATACCTCCTTAAAGAAGCACAGGTAGAAAAAAGATGCTAAAAATTTGCTACGGAAAGTCTAGCTCACTAAACATTTCAACACAAGAGAAAACACTTCAGGATGTTCAGATCCTATTTCGCAAAAAATAAGAAAGATTATGTTCAGGTTGGCTTGATGTTCCAAAAGACTGATGGAGGGCAAGCTGGATGAATTTTCACTAAAAAGAAGGCCAACTAGAAAACTGCAGTCTGTTTTAAACCATTTTGAACTTTTATAGGTTGTTTATGGTTTACCCTGCCCAATGCAGAATGGAATAGGAGTGGACATACAGGGTCAGCACTGGTGCTCTCAAACTGTGTTCATTCCTGGCAGGTCCATGGTGGAAGTTACACACTGAGAAGCCACCAAGACAGCCCCAGACACAGGCCCTCGGCAGGTACCCCCCAGTGCATGTGCAGTGCATGCTTAGTGCAGGAAACAGATGTGAACTCGCTTGCTAGTAATACGCAATGTACACCCATGGTCCTGGGACCACGCAGGAGCACAGAAATTAAACCCCAGTTATTTCTTCTTTACAACCAGACTGATCACTAGCACGGATATACTCAACTACAAAACTTTCTTCTTGCTGCACTGTGTTGAAGTGTAAATACTAATGGTCTATATATTTATTGTTAATTTTTCGAATAGAGATATGTGCATAATTTAATGTCAAGGTTTTTGTCCTAATATTTAACATTGGTTTCTCTGTCTTTTAACATTTTCTTTTTCTTTCATTCTTGAAGCAAGTGGAGACCTCCAAAAAGAAAAAGAAGTTTTTTATTTAGTCCTCAGTAGTTCATTCTTCCAGAATAGTCACTTTATAATAGAGTAATCACAGTGTAAATGTCAACAGAGAAACTGTTTAAACATTTCAAGATGGAGGACGCATTTCAAGTTGGAGGATAAGGGCAAAGATGTACAATTACACAAAGATTTGCAAAGGTTCAAGAAAAAATCCAGCACAGATTAAAAAGTAGACTAAAACATGTAATAAAAAGAAAACCTTAAAAAAAAATTTCCCATTTAAACAAGAAAAATAGGAATTGCTGCACTGAATTTGCCCTTCTGAATTGTAAGGCAAATGAAATGCTAAAACATGTCAAAAACTATTTGGGAAGCAACTAAAAGCAAAAGGCTACCCAGTACACTTTTAAAATAAAATGCAGTTTTAAAATAAAATTATTAAGGGGTAAAAGGATATCCTGAGGAAAAGTCACCTGTAAGTCCTCAATGTCTTCTTTTCTCATCTGAAATATTTGTAATTCATAGATTCATAGAATCATAGAATTGTTTGGGTTAGAAGGGACCTTAGAGATCATCTAGTTCCCACCCCCCTGCCATGGGCAAGGACACCTCTCACTAGACCAGGCTGCTCAAAGCCCCATCCAGCCTGGCCTTGAGCACTTCCAGGGATGGGGCATCCACAGCTTCTCTGGGCAACCTGTTCCAGTGCCTCACCATGCTCACAGTAAAGAATTTCTTCCTGATATCTAATCTAAATCTACCCTTTTTCAGATTAAAACCATTACCCCTCATCCTATCACTACACACCCTGATAAGGAGTCCCTCCCTGTCTTCCCTGTAGGCCCTCTTTAGGTACTGGAAGGCTGCTATAAGGTCTCCCTGAAGCCTTCTCTTCTCCAGGCTGAACAACCCCAACTCTCTCAGCCTGTCTTCATAGAAGAGGTGCTCCAGCCCTCTGATTATGTTCGTGGCCCTCCTCTGGACCTGCTCCAACACGTCCATGTCTTTCCTGTGCTGAGGGCTCCAGAGCCGGACACAGTACTCCAGGTGGCGTCTCTGCAGGTTGGCTTTCTGGGCTACAAGTGCACATTGCCGGCTCACGTCGCGCTTCTCATCAATCAACACCCCTAAGTGCTTCTCCTCAGGGCTGCTTTCAATCCATTCTCTGCCCATCCTGTATTTGTGCTTGGTATTGCCCTGACTCAGGTGCAGGACTTTGTACTTGGTCTGGTTGAACTTCATGAGGTTCGCATGGGCCAACCTCTCAAGCCTGTCAAGGTCCCTCTGGATGGCACCCCTTCCCTCCAGTGTTTCGACTGCTCCACACAGCTTGGCATCATCAGCAAACTTGCTGAGGGTTCACTCAGTCCCACTGTCCATGTCAGTGACAAAGGTGTTAAACAGCACCAGTCCCAGGACCAGCCCCTGAGGAGCATCACTCATCACTGGTTTACGCTTGGATACCAAACCATTCACCACACCTCTTTGAGTGCAACCATACAGCCAATTCCTTATCCATCAAGTGGTCCATCCATCAAATCCATGCCTCTCCAATTTAGAGACAAGGATGTCATGCAGGACAGTGCCAAATTCTTTGCACATGTCCAGGCAGATGATGTCAGTTGCTCTTCCCTTATCCACCAATGCTGTAACTTGTCGTAGAAGACCATTAAATTTGTCAGGCACGATTTGACAGTAGTGAAGCCATATTGTCTGTCACCAATCACCTCCTTATTTCCCATGTGCCTTAGCATAGTTTCCAGGAGGATCTGCTCCACGGCCTTGCCAGGCACAGAGGTGAGACTGACTGGCCTGTAGTTCAGCAGGTCTTCTTTTTTTTCCCCTTTTTAAAAGTGGGGGTTATGTTTCCCCTTTTCTAGTCAGTGAAAACTTCACTGGACTACCATGACTTTTCAAATATGATGGATAGTGTCTTAGCATCACTCAGGACCTGTGAATGCATCTCATCAGGTCACATGGATTTGTGCACCTTCAGGTTCCTCAGATGGTCCCAAACCTGATCTTCTATAGTACGCGGTTTTCATTCTCCTAGTCCCTGCCTTTGCCTTCTGCGACTTGTGCGGTGTGGCTAGAGCCCTTGTTGGAGAAGACTGAGGTAAAAAAGTCATTGAGTACCTCAGCCTTCTCCATATCCCAAGTAACCAGGTCTCCCATTTCCTACTGGAGAGGACCCACTTTTCCCTAGTCTTTCTGTCTACGTACCTGTAGAATCATTTTTGTTGCCCTTGATGACCCTGGCCAGATTTAACTCTATGAGGACTTAAGCTTTCCTAACCCAATCCCTGGTTGCTCAGACAATTTCTCTGTATTCCTCCCAGGCTACCTGTCCTTGCTTCCACCTTATGTAGGTTTCCCTTTTGTGTCTGAGTTTGTCCAAAAGGTCATTGTTCATCCATGCAGGCCTCCTGGCATTTTTGCCTGACTTCCTCTTTCTTGGGATGCATCGCTCCTGACATTGAAGGTGATCCTTGAATATTATTAACCAGCTTTCTTGGGCCTCTCTTCTCTCCAGGGCTTTATCCCATGGTACTCTACCAAGAAGATCCCTGAGGAGGCCAAAGTCTGCTCTCCTGAAGTCCAGGGTATTGAGTTTGCTGTGTACCCTCACACATGGGGTTTAAGTTCCCCATGAGAACTAGGGCTTGTGAACATGAGGCTGCTCCCATGTGTCTATAGTAGGCCTCATCCGCCATTTTCATATGCAGAAATGGCCATTCTTGTATGCAGAAAAATCAGGCTAAATGAACCTTTAGCCAGGACCATAGTGGTAGCTTTTGAAACGTAGAGATCAATTAGATCAATTAGTTAGATCAATATGTGGCAAAGTTAACACAGCCTGAAAAAGTTTGCACCAGAAAAAAAGCTAGATCTCTATTTCTCATTTGAATCAAGAAAAACAAAGCAGACAGAAACCTCAGAATAGAGTATCTCAATGTTAATAAGCTTAGTTAAAAAAAAAAAAAAGATAAAAAAAATGTATGCTAATCAGAGTGAGAAACAGCCAAATTAGAGGGCTGTGCATCCCAGCACCAGCCTGAGCACCCAGCAAACCAAAACACCCTAACTCAGAGAAGTAGCTCTGATCTTGTAACATCTTAATAACTTTACTGAGAGCACACCAAATTGCGTTTACGGCACAGCAGAACCAGCAAAACATTTTCTGGAATTCCTGAGTGAGGAACTAGCCTTTATCATCATACAGTTGTTAGATCGATCTCCAACTCAAAGAGTGCATTTACTTAAGAAATCAGCTTGCGTGCATTATCATAAAAACAATGCCTCTGCTCCTGGAATATGCTCATTTTGACTGAGTAGTTGAATGGCTCAGAGGGTTTTGAATACTTAATTAAATGAATATTTCATACAAATTCCCTGTGGTACAATAATTTTCCCTGATAGCTACCAAATCTCCAAAATGAATGCTCAGTTTTTACAGATGTCCAGAGCGGGTAAAATATGCTAGTGACATGTTTTAAAAAATGTCTAACTAATGCCTCTTTCAGGACTTTTCTTAATTATTTTTTCATATGAAATGCTTTTAAATAATCTAATTAAACATAATGTTTTGCATATTGAATATTTTTTTCCACTAAAACATACATTTTAGTGTAAGAATTCTGGTTTAGAATAATCATTAAAACTTTACACCTACCGGAATCACTCAGATATCCAATTCATTAAGTTCATCACAGTTGTTACGGCAATCAATTTTTTTAAGGAAGCAGTGAGTATAGTACAGTTTGAGCATACATACATTAAATTAGTAAAGAGCACTGAGATGAGTTCCTTAACTTATGTTGCAGAAAACGTTATCTTATATCCCTTTTGGTCGAGTTCTTATTGCAACAGTTAGCAAACTGTGTATTTGACATTGCTCCTTTAAGCAAAACTATATTTTTAAGTTTTAATTTAGGCCCTTTGTGCTCAAATATGTACATGTATACATGTTTGTATGTTCACTAAAGCTATTGCTTACCTCTTCTTCTGCCAAATAAGGGCAATATAGAAGATATTTGGTAAACCAGCATCAACTTCTCAATATATTGTAACACTCACTGCATTGTTTCAGACTGTTCTTGTGAAAAGTTAAATGCCACATTTCAATTTTGTTCCTTAATCAGTTCTGGAAACAGCTAATGGCAGTATAATTCATTGCTACAAATAATGTATTCACATTTAAATTAACAGAGAGAAAATTGTTGAGATTTACTTAGTCACATGAAAATATCAATATCCAGCTTACGTTCAGAAATGGTTTTCACATGAACATTATGTTTCCAAAAACTCAGGTGTTAGAAAGGTGTAGTGGAAGTTAAGTTCAGATACTCAGATACAAATTAGGTGCTACCTAGTTATGTTTTTCATATCTTATTTTCAGTGAAATTGATTGGGGTTTTGCAGTGTTTCTAAGAACAGCGGTGGTTCATGGAGCTGACATAGACACCAAATGCTTTGATCACAACACGTGTCTGTAGTACAGTCAGTGCCAAAATAAATCATGGATTGACATAGGGAATGTGGTTTTAGGAGACCAAGAACAAGAAGCTTACAGGATCAGTGATATGACATGCTTGGCTCTTCTGTTTGAAGCAACTGAATGCTGTATGCCAGCTATTTTCTTCATCAGCATTTTCTTCAGGGAGGTTTCTGTCCACCAGAGAGGGAAATGTTTCTGGGATTTAAACAAATCTGTGCTCTAACAATTCAGATAAGATGTGCTAGCATACTTCTCTGTCTTTTAAATACTGATGAATTCAAGCCCTCGCCCAATTAATAGAGTTTGAATGCACAGAAATTTACAGCTGTATTTTCACTGTATTTTCCACCATATACAAGAAATCCTGGGAAAAGTGAGGAGACAGATGAAGTTAATGTGTGCTTTCGCATGCTTGTATATCTGTATACATAAGTGTGTTTGATTATTTAAGTAACTTGGTTATACAAATCAAAATTACCTTTTTTTCTCACGTGAACATAACCTTCATTTAAAGGGCATTCTGTCTTTTAAACTTACAAATGTTCTTACACCTTGAGTTGTAAAAAAAAAAAAACCCAAAAAAAACCCAGGAAAGCAATTGCCATTTTTATGCATCTGATTTCAGTTTTAATCTGCTGATCAGGTCAGAGTGTTTGACAGGGAACGCGATACACTTAAACTAAAAATGTAAGTTTATTACGCTTAAACTAAAGAAGCAAGATGTAAAATAACCACTCTCAATTAGGAAGCTGAAGGAATGGAAGTGTATATAAAATAGCTAAACACCTGAAAAAGGAATTGAAATCTGCAGTCCAGCCAACAAAGTTTACAGTGTTGGTGACATTATGTAGAGGCTGAAACAAGTGACAATGCTATAGAGCTTCCCTGATTTCTTGTCACAAAACGATTGCCTGATAAGACTGAAGCAGGGAGATAAGTGCATGAAGCTGAATAAGACATGGTAGTGACAGAAAAGCAGAAACTAGAACTTAATAGTTAATGCCTGAGGGACAGTGCAATGCTTATTTGGAAGATTAGTTATCTGAAAAGAAAGACTGAGTGAATATGCAGACATCCCAAAGCAGGCAGTAACAAAGAAGAAAGTGAGAGAAGGCAGTGACACACTGTCCAGCCTTGTAGAAGAGGGTCTTCTCTGTAAGCAAGTTTCAAGACAATAAATAAATTTAATGTGTATGAAATACTGCTGTGCATTTTTTTCTCCCCCTCCTCATGACTGTTTTACAGAATCAGATTTAAGTGCTCAGCAAAGATTTTTTCAATGCATTCATTGTGCAGTACTAACCCATTCCTTGTGTGGTACTAAGTGGCAATAGGTATCACCATGAACCTCTATGTGGCAGAAGCAAGCAGCTGGGTGTTAATAGCAGCCTATCAGCAGCTGATTTGTAATGAGAAGTTCCCTAGAGTACCCACTTCCCAGCACTGTAAATGAAGCAATTTGCATGTTGCTCAATTAATATGTCATTCCTTATTTAAGTTTGCCGTCTTTACATATTTTACATCCATGACTGATGATGTAGATACAACAGTACAATAAACACATTAGAAATACCAGATGGGTGGGTGGATGAGATTAAATTATCGTTGCTGTCATCGCCATCACAGATCAACCAGATACAGTCTGATCAAACAAGAAATCCACTTCCACTTAATTAGCATATCCTCACTGTTCTATAGTTTATTGAGAGGTACTGTCCCCTGGCACAATTTATTAAGATTAAACGCTATGATGAAACACTATAAGAGCAGGCTTCATCTACTCTTCTCTTAGTATGCTTCCTAGGACCGTCAGACAGACATCAGTAGTAGTTTTTGTTTGTCCTCACAGTCTGCCTCGTAATCAAAATCCACCAAACTCCTGATCTGTCTCAGTGATGGCTTTCATCAATAGAACACCCTCCCCAACAAAACAACCCAAAAAAAACCACCAATCCAAGCACTAAAGAGGCACACAATCTCTAGCTTCATCTAAGACACTGAGAGATGTGAAAGACTGCTCTTGGTCCATTAGAAGGAAGACTTCAACATTAGAGTTGTATAGTGTCTTTCTGGCAGAGATAATGACTCAAGCCTTGCATGGTTATGCTAGGTAGCACGTTAAATATTTTTTGGGGTACTACAAAGATGCCAGTAATTTCAGTACCCGTGCTTCTTGTTATAAAGTAACTGTCTTCTGCTAGTTTCCTGATGGATGACAACCAGATCAAAGGAGAGCACATTGTTAACATGCAAAGCTGTGCATGAAAGCCTTAACAAAATGATATCATGTTCTAGCACTAGGGTATGCTGTACTGGCTAATCTAAATCTTGGCAAGTGTTATAAAAAATTGGCCATAATATACAATCATTTCTCAGGATATGTCATAATTTTTTCCCCATGCAATATGTTTTTTTTTTTTAAAACTGTATGGCTAGTGGTATAAACTAGACATAGAGATTTCTTTAATAGAGATTTATGTGGTTTCTCTAATGCTTTAATCTTTGCCTCCATGGTTTCCTCTCTATCGCATCTTCCTGTTAGAAACCTGTCAACCTATCTCATTAATTTCATTCTCACATTGCCTATGATGTGCTATGATCCTACGTACATTTAATAAATTGGATGTATGGGAGTGAGATATCTCCTCAGAAGAGTTTGAAGAGAGCTTTCATATCAGGCAGAGGATTATTTCTGTCTCTCTCTGTGGTTACAAATATATACTCTCCATTTTCTACTAATACATCTAGGTAATGTGTCTGGTTCATACTAAATGATGCAGTAATTTTTTCTCAAATATTCTAGGCAACTTTCCAATTTTACCCCTTTCCCTTTTTATCAAAATTATTGATGTATCAACTTATCTGAACCACAGACCTACCTTGAGCTGAAATTGTCAAGCTACATGAGTCCATTTAATTGAGCATTTCTACATTAAAAGGTATCATTTTTGTTTTGTACTAGTTCAGTGTGTATTATTATGTATTTAATACTGTGTGTGTATTTGTGTAAAGATGTTTTTTAGATGTATTTCAAAGCTGTCTACCTCTTCACCTGCACCTATATATGACCCATTTTTCTTTTAGCAAATGTTGAGAAGGTGAGGATTCGATTCTTTGAATACTGAGCATGTGCCAAGCTAGCAATTTAATGCTAGATGCAGTGGACTCAATCAGAGCATTAGCTGCATGCTATTCAACTGATTAAGCAGGAGTTGCACCAGTCTCACAAGAAATCAATAGAGAGAACAATGTGTGGAGAAAGGCAGCACTATTATGTCCATAGCAATGTGAAACCCAGTGAAATGTGCAGGGAACCATCACCAGAAAAAGGAATAATCTTTTTAATGTTCTGGGGAAAATACTTTCTTTTTGCTATAGTTCTAGAGTACTGAAGGTGTTGAGGCTATAATAAAAAAGTAGGGGGTTTAGGTTTTCTAGGAAAGATGTAGTGCCACAACATCTTCAATATTTACACCGGCAAAGCCAGCAAGAGACCTCTGCTGTAAAACTGCTCCAGGTAACTTTTCCACTGTGCACAGACTTAAAGACGTAGATGTATAACTAGCATGTGTTAAAGCTGCTGCAAGTGGGCATTAATAAAATAAATACCCATTCCTACAAAGAAAGGTAGGTTCCTGCTGTAGTTACAAAACAAAAGGATACTTATACTTACTGAGTAAAGGTACTTCTTCAGCAGTTCAGCATAATATGCCTTGGCTTTGCTAAGTACAGAATCCTCCTGAGGCTGATAAATGAATTGATATGACACTCCTTAGTACTGCTGAAAGGGAACCTATGGGGTAATTAGCAGTTCCACCTACACACTACATTGATGGCCCTTGCCTAATCCAGGGTACATGTTTATTCCCCTAACCTGATGCCCAAATTTCAAAAGCTAGATGTAATGAGACCTGATTTTTCTTCCTGTGAAATCCAAATACCCGAGGGTCTGAGAAAAAGATGAGAGCTAGGAAACTCAGTCTTCTATTTCTTCCTGATGCATTTTCAGTCATACTCGGGTATCCAGTCCTCTTTCTACACACAGCAAACTGTTGTGATACTGCTCATATTTTAGATAAGTTAGCAGGAGAGCCTCAGGTTTTTTCAGTATAAATGTTGATTAGAAGCTGAGATAACCATATATGATAAGCTTTGGATCCTTTCTAGAACCTCTTCATTACTGAAAAAAAAAATAATTATAGTACCAGCTATCACTCAAGAGAATAAATTACAGCTTTTCTATGTCTCTGCCTTTCCAAATTAACAGTTCTGTTTTCATAGCATCTTTTGGTCAGTTGTGCAATTCCGTCTTTTTCTTAGATTTTTCCATGGTAGTTTTTATGATAAATATATGAAACTACCACAGTGAAGACCTCTTTTTTTCTCTCTCTTTTCACAGGTACGTTTTTTTTTTCTTTCTCCCCAAAAGCAGACAATAAATGTAGAAAAATTGATGCATTGAATTCATGGTCTCTCTTTTCTCATTCCAAAATTCAAAAAGTATGGAATAACATTAGATCATGAATTTTCTTCCTTTTATGCTCCTTTTCAGTTACACATCTCCTTCAGATAAATCCTTTTTCTCCAGGCCAACTATATACATGTGTATGAAATTTTTAACAGATTTGAAAATGACCTTAATTTCAATATCATAAATAAATACATTAATGATAAGGCAGCAGATACTACCCTACCACTTGCTAACTCAGCATAGAAAAATTCAATCGTAGATAAGAAACCAACTTTATCCTACCCACGGCAGCACACTACACAAATGCTCATTAAATAAATAAATTAATTAATTAATAACTCCTTTAACAAAATAGAATCAAAATAAGCTCTCTGAACTCCAAAAATGCTTTTCTGGAGTTATTAGAAGGCAATATACACTGCATGAAGATAATGCACTTATCTTGCTGTCTGACCAAACTCCTGTTTTATGAGTAAAACCTTCAAGTAGATGATACAAGCTTGGTTTCAAACAGGAGACTCATAGATTTTGCTGGGAATAAAATCTACTAATTTTGAACAAAAGATGATGAGACTAGTATGTCTAATTGCATTCACTTTGAACATTATAAACGGGCTGTTAGAACAGTACTGAAGTTTAAATCCAGCAATCTGTCATAAGCTTTAGTGAGAATGGTTATGGGGGGTATATTACTTTTTTTTATACACAGTGTCCTGAATTGTAGGGAGTATTAAATTAATTTCTTTAGTTGTACCTCTCTCATCCTCGGTTCCGACTGGATTTATATGCTTTCACCGTACAAAAAGGTGAGATAAAAGCTCCTGACCTTATTTGTTAGTTGTACTCCAAAACAATCCAAAACATTTTGAATTCTTATAGTTTCTTTTGAGATAAACACCTTTAAAGCATCTTCAACATTACAACAGAAGGACAGTGTGAGAAAACACATCAGAACACTTCTACTGTACTTTGTGCCCAGTTCCTAGGGGTAGTGCACTTAAATCAGAAGGTGGAGAATGGGGCTGTTCAACATGGGTAATGGCATCGGACCCAGGCTATGATTTTGCTATCCTGACCCCCAAAGTAAGTAAATGGTTATGGAACACAATTAGAAGTGGCAGTATCAGGCTTTTAATCTCTGTAAAGCTCTTTGAAGATAAGTGTTCACCATGGCTGTGCTCTACTGATTGCAAGAGTCCTATTAAAGTACAACCAGAGACTGAAAACAGTTTGGGCATTATTGCCCCTGGTCAAATAGTGCAGTAATGCTGAGAAAAGAAATGTCTAATGTCTTTCAAATATTAGCCTGGAAGCAACAACACTTCTGTTAATTTTATTCATTTTACTAGTTAAGCGTGGACTTTCCCCAACTTAGTGCAACAGATTTTTTGCACAGTGTTTAAAATAAAAATCTGCCTGCAACTCCTCATGTAGAGAATTGATTTTTTAAGTTGGAACTCTCACTAATCCTCTGTAAACATACTCCTCTCGTCCTTCCACTTTCCCAGCTGTTTCATCTGCAAGTAGAAGTCCACAATTCCCAGCAGCAGCACTTGGACAGCAAGCTGATTTAACGGCTCGCCACTACCTAAACCAGGAGATTTTACTCCTTCTCCTCCCTTTTCTCCTCCCTTTTTTTCTCTCTGTTCCACTCTTATTTTATGAGCCTTGTCCTTGACAGACTCCCCTAAGAGCTAATCTATTGAAAAAGGGAAGAAGGGAAGGGGAGGGGCCAGACATGAATAAGGTCATGGAGGCTTCTAATACTTTTCAAAGTTGATTTCAGGGAGCTGACAGGACAGCATGGATGTGATTTATTGGGGTGTAAGAAGGTAGGGCTTGTGAAGAGAAAAGATATAAACTCTTCCCTCTTTGTGTCAGTCATCAGGTTGTTTTGGCTGCTCATGCAAACACAGCTTTTGATTTCCATGACCTATTTCTGTGACCTGCCGCAATCCCTTTCCTGTGAATGAAGAAATGTCTAAATATCTCTATAACACACATGTATTCAGCCATCCATTGAACTATAGTAAAAGTATGTTTTTTTCAGCTTTCTAAGTGTGATAGAATAAACATACGGTCATTCATAGAAATATATAGGCATCTAGGTATGTGCTATTTTACTCCAACAAAAAACACTTTGGCAATCCACAGTTCTGGCTCTTAGGACCAAAAAAAGAAAAATTCTTCTTTTACCATAGTTACCTTTTGGAACCTACAAGTCATTGAAGTAAATCATAAGACTAAATCAAACTCATGTCCTCCATTTGGGAGTCTAGACATCAGATGTATCATGACAGCTAGGTCATGTATTGTCCCTCTGTATTAAATGGGAAGAAGTGTCTTTAGACTATGATTTGGTCTCTCAGTCTTTGCGAAAAAATACTCTGTGAAAAAGCTCATCACTTCCCAATCAACACAGAAGAATTCCACATGGTATGCTCAGGTCAGATGCCTAGATTTTACAAAACTGACGTTATTATATATGGCTTTCCCAACATCTTCCTGTCTATCTCAGATTCTCTGTGTGATATTCAGTTGACTTCAATACCTTCAACATTTTTATAATACCATAAGCAGAAAACTAACCTTTCTTCAAATTTCCACACTTTACTCCAATTCTCCAACCTTTCACACACTCACTAATCACTGTAGACTTTGGATCAGGCCCAGAAAATAAGGTGTGATTGGAGTAAACATGAATGAGTCTCTAATGACGAAAGATAAAAATCTCTTACTTGAAAAAGTACTTTACTAAAGGTTTATACAAGTGCCAATGACTTCAATAACTATCATTTTGTTTTATTTAATTTATTTTCCTTTCCTTGCTTTTGTCTTGTTTCAGGGACTATATAAATCTCCTGGCACCAAGTGTCTTCATTGTGTATCCTTTCTTTCCATTTAAGAACAATATGGCTAAGTGATGGTTCACATTAAAGAGTATGTGTCATAAACCTCAAACACTACTGCATATCAATTCATACTAAACACAAATGTTCAAAAAATAGTTTAAATGATATTGTCAAAGATTTTAGCTGAAACATGGCCTACAGGACATATTTAAAGAATACAAGGTGCTGCCAAATACAGTGGAAACCTGGAAGTTCCCAGTCATTACAGATTGAAGCAAAGTTCTAATGCGCACTTCAGGACAATAAACATCATGCAGCAGTAGAAACAAATATAACTGAAACATTAAAAAAAAAAAAGTGGTTTATGCTCCAAGAGATATTTGAAAATCATCTACACATGTTTTTTTGACTCTCTTTCTGTATTTCTGAAAAGGTAAATAACTAATTAAACATAATGGTAAACAAGACCAATAACTGACATTATTATGTATTGGTTAGTAAGGTATGATTAAAAATCTAGATTCCATGCTTCAGTTCTGGCTAGGTCACTGGCTTTGTATGAGATGTTGCTTGCTTTGGTTCAGCTGATTTAACCCTAAAGCAAGAGAATAACAGTTCCTAGTGTATAGTGCTTCAGAGCATAGCTTGGGGAATTAGGTAATTGACATGTGTGTGGTGTGTTACATTCCTTGAAAGTGCACAATATACTGTTAATGTGATATATTATTATTCTACTGAGGGATTCCATTGACTGATGGCAGGATGCACAGCCATGGAGAGCTCTTCAAATCAATGTCTCTCCTGAGCAATTAAGCCGCACCAGTGATCATAAATATCTTTTTTTTTTATCTCCACTTGGCAAAATAATTATGCATTTTCCTTTCACAAGGAGATCCAATCATTACGATTGAGATCTTTATTCTTTTTAGAGCGGATGGCTCCAATAGTCATTGGCTTAGACTGACACAGAACAGTCAAAGGCATGGTACAATAGGGAAAGTCAGCACCGTGGTGTTCAGCACACAGGAGAGCAGAGACTGATTATGAGAAGGTTCAATTTTTCCCTAAACTACAGTGAAGAATATTAAGATCAAGTGAAAAATGTAGGTACCAGAATAAGTAAAAACTTTGGAAGCTCTCCTTATTTCTCTTTGCTTGGAACAGTAGTAGTTTACTAGTGCAGCTTTTTATACAGCAAATTCTGTCTATTTGACATTTTGTGAAAGAGGGCTGTTGACACAGGCCTTTTTCAAAGCCACATACTGATCTGTTGGCCAATGAATGCTGTAACACTCCAAATACACAAGAACACTCTAAACAAGCATCTTCAAAAAATAGTATACTTGAAATGTATCTAAACTGCACAGTGCAGGAGAGTGTTGTTATACCCCAGAGGTTACCAGGTTCTTTGACTCTGGTAGAGAATTAGCTCTGGACAGATTTATTTGTGGAACAGAGACTTTGAAGCTAAAACCCTACAAATAGCTCCCACAGAATTAATCTGATACTTAAGCTGTCTTTAATGAGGGAGTTTAGGTGGCTTGATGAGGTGGCGATATGTGGTATTGAAAGGTTTCTGGATGAAATCAATATTTGAGGCCTTATATTTTGGATGTGTATCAGGATGTATGATATAGTAACACATATATAGATATCACAATAGCTACATATGTACACATTGTGAGATGAAGTTGTCTGAATTTTCACACTGTCCCTTATTGAAATTTTAGACATGTAGACAGTCTGCTACTTTTAAAAATACGCTTAATACTGTGATACAGTGTCTATTAATACAATCTTAATATTATCATTCAATAGCTGTTTGCTTATAATTTTCAACATTATGATGTTATGCTAAATGTAGCCCTTCATACTCTGACCAGGTAGATGGTCTCATTTTTCAACACAGGTGTCCTTTTATTAATTCACCCCTTATTTCACTTAAAGAGGAGAAATAAATAGGGCCCAGAATCTCTATTATTAATTTCCTATGCAATCACAGCTTTGCACAGGCTAGTCTGAATCCACGTTGGCCAGAGCCAAAAAAAATATTTTGGGATAAAGATGTGACTCCTACAAAACCCAAATAACTCTAGTCACTCTAAGAGCCTGAGAACCTCCCAGCTGCTGTGTGAATCCGGATTCTGTTGTATTACATCCCAAGGGGACTCAGTAATCATATTCTCTTTACAATTACTGCTACAGCTTTGGGACTGTAGGCTATTCTTTCTGTCCTTCCAATGCCAAAATGTTCAAGACTGCCAGAGAGTAGTAACATTTTTCTAAGGGAGCAAGTAATGGAGTCAGGATTGCTACCCACACACATTCTCTCTTCTTTGCCTAACAGGATACAGAGTACTTTCAGTACACCAACTAGAGCAGGAAGGACAAAGGGGGCACCCTGCCTTGCCCAGAAATGCCTGGAAGAAAAGGCACAGAAGAACTGATGTGCAGATGTGCAGAAGTGTGGGTGCTGGAAGGGATCAGTAGTGAGCGCTCCTCAGCAGGCAACCATTCCACCAATGGGTGCACAATTAATCTAGGCATTTCAAGGAGAGTTATGAAAAGGATATGTGCTTCACTCCTTTACATTACAGCAAGTGTGCAGAGGCTTAGAAAAGGATGTTCAGTCCTATCAAAAGGCAAGGATTGTGGAGGCTTTTACACATTCATAATCATTCTACATCTAGAAGAAAGAGAAAAAATGAAAACTTAAGTTTTCTCATTACACTTTAATTTTTTCTCATTCAGGACATAAGCCAATGTCATACATACTTGTTAGTTCTTCTGTTGCAGTTACTTCACTTACAGGATTTTACTGAAATAGGAGTTAACATGCACAGAATATATCAGCAGAGTGAGATGAGGTTCACACACCAAACTAAGATCTTTTTTCTGAAAGAAACCACTTCCTTGTCAACAAGGCTTTTATGGTTGTTTTATACTAGGGGGAGGGGTGGAACAGAAAGTATTTGAAAATTAATTGCTAGAAAAAGACATATTTATACACAGGAAAAAAGTGTTTGCATGAAGTTTTATACAAAAATCTATGAAATTGGCAGGGATTTTCTCATTGATTACCCTGGTCATTGGTTCAGGCCCTGGATCAACAAATAACAAAATTAAAAAAAAAA
>VYZM01009768.1:21984-104642 GCA_013398915.1 Dromas ardeola
GGTAGTATTTGGAGGGAGTCTGGAGTCTCCATCTTTTTGCATTCCTTTCTGATGTCTGTTCTGCAATCCCACGGCTACCCCTGTGCGTCAGCTAAGGGATATCAGCTGCCTCAGTGAAAGCTATGTAAATTTTGGTGAACCAGAAAGAGAAAACCAAACTAGAACAGATATAAAGTAGAGTTATTAAGATGATCAAGGGACCAAAAAGCCCTCTGAGGGGAAGACAAAATAATGGGTTTGTTTAGCTTAGCCAAATATGGAGAGACATAAAGTATGTTATGCACATTAGAGTGTAATCACCATGTAAATTAAACAACAGCGTGGAAAGCTGAGAACAGAATGACCATATGCAATTTAAAAGAAAGGTTCTAAACCTCAGAGGAAAGAGTTTTGCTCCTGAAACAACCTGACAGCAGTAGCAATGGGAAAAACAACAACAACAACAACAACAGCAACAACAACAAAAGCTTGCAGGATTTTAAGGTGGAGTTTATGACTAGCTCATTAAAATGCGTCTGATACTAGACTGCTTTTGCCAATCCTAATCTAACCCTCTGGCTCATGTTCCATTCATCCAAAGGAAAAGGTGTTTCACAGAGATTGGAGAATATCACCGTGTGAACAGCTGCTCTCACTGGAGTCGGAAAGTCTACCTGGCACCCTCCCTGTTATGGAGAAGAACAGTATGGCACTGGCGGACTGAGCAGCCATCAGGTCAGGCGAGGTGAGCACATAGGCTCAGGTAATCACTAATAATGGACATGGCAAAAGCACCTCTCCTCCTCCCTCACCCGGTAAATCTGCCTGGCAGATTATAGGCTTCATGGCATTTTTGAGAAGCAACAAGCAATTCCAGTTACTTAACATTTCATCAAATGAAGAGAGACTTTTTTTTTTTTAAGAGATATACTTCTAAAGTGCTGGCTGTGTATAATAGTCCATACATCAGAGGCAGCGACTTGTTAGCATGGCCAATAGCAGACTAATCATTTTCTGGTAGTAAGGAAAAGCAAAAACCCTTCAAACAGACCTTTCATGAGAAGACTTATCAATAAAGACAGAGGAAAATATAGCAGATCAGACAATAACTTTTAAGTGTAAGCATGTGCAAACTGGAAGTCTTTTGCTCTGCTTTAAAAATCTTGCAGCAAATGTACATTTCTACTGGCTAGGAGGGATGAGTCTGAAGGGATAAACAGGCTTATATGAGATTCAGATTCCCTGTAAAGCAGGTGATAGAGATTTCTGGTTATTNTGGAAATCATGTGTCTTACTCTCTCTTCGTAATCTTTCATTGTTAGTCACTCTCAGCACTAAGTAACTAGACAAGGTGGAACCAGTCTCACCATATATGGATCAATTACATAAATTATTAAATAAAAGGGTATATAATTAACAAATTTTTTAAATGATGGACAATTTTTCAAAATGCATTTCCTGAAGAATCCTGGGCATTCAAAAGTTTATTTTTCTATGCTCTTGTTTCTGTTGTGTTCTGAATACAGATGTTACAGATTTTCAGTCTCAGATGGAGGCAATTCCAGCTTCTAAATCAATGTTTGCCTGGATTTCCCCGTCTTTACTCATTGTCCCCATATTGTTCTGTGTTTTAGACTGATAACTCTGTTTTGAAACTTATCTTTGTCTGCATTGAATGTGCCTATACTGCTGGGAGTACTTACCGTATTTATCATAGAACTGGAATCAAAGATTATAAGGGTAAATATAATTTTAAGGGTAAAGGTAAATTAGGTTAAGGGTAAATTATAAGGGTAAAGGACATGCTAGAATTTAAATGTTGACAGTCCTGTTATTTCATGCCAAGCTTAGGAGCATTGTGTGCTGCCTCGCTTAGGTGCCTTAATGATCACTGTTCTAACAATGTGAAACTGGCTCCTAAATAGGCATAAAATATTCCCACTTGGAGGCCTCTCTTTACAATCATTCAAATCAGTGCCAAAGTCTAATAGATTCAGTGGTACACAAATGCCTCCTTGAATTTTTTTGTGAAGATTGAAACTGAAAATAAAAAATATCCAGTAGATGCAAACATGCATGAATTAAAACAGAAGAAAATATTTGCAGTTTTCAGAAAGATAACAGAACCGTAGACTAAATCTTGTATTAAGGGCTAGGAAGGACTGCACATCTTTAGGCTTTGCCCCACAGCTGGGACGTATAAGCCATCCTTTGACTAAGTCTGATGACTCTGACTGGTTTGTGTGGAATAATTTTTAATTAAGATTTTTCATCCTCCTCCTTATGGGCCCACTTACCCTACTAAGTGCTTTTACTGAAATATGAAAACAAGCATTTCTTTTGAAAAATAATGAAACCTTTCACAAAATTTTTTTTCTGAATAGAAAAACAGATTAATTCGATGTTTCTAAAAACATATTCAGACATGATATAATCAAAGCAAGCTATTCAGAGTAAGAGTAGGAACTGGGACTGAGGGGTGGCCCATGACATACTGCACAAAGAAAGAAACAAAAAACTTTTTTCAAGTTTCAATTTTCCTCACAATGCAATACAATTAAGTCCTACAAGACTTTCCAGGCTGTAGTCCACTGGGTGTTGCCATCTGCCACTTGCTGAAGTATTTCAATAGAAGTACTTCAGGAAAGCTTTTTCAATAAATATTTAGTTAAATTGCAACATGAGGGTACCTGGACATATTCCCATCAGCAAAACATTTTTTAGTTTATTAAAAAATATAATGGGTTGCACACATAACAAATTTCAGTGATTACTTTAATTTTGGACTTTGCTGTTATGGACTCTCATGGTTCCATGGTCCTTCACTGAAAATAGTGTAAAGTCTATTTTTTGTCTAAGGAATGCAGCAGTAGCTGAAATCTGACATTTGTAAGTCAAACCACCAGAAAAACATTGGGAACATTGCTGATTTTCTTTGTTGAAAAACACAAAACAGACCAAAATGAAATTAAAAAAATGCATTACTAACCATACTGGTTTTAACAAAAATAGATTTCTTGTCTCTGTCTCAAATTTTAAAAAAATGTTACAGTGAAGTTTTGTTCTTCTAAAAGTGAAAAAAGTATATCTGAAGTTTACAGGAAGGACACCTAAAGGAACACATGAAAAGAAACATTTTGCTGCTGAAAAATGACAGTCAGTAATTTCTTCTACATGTGCAGTAGGCTCTGCATGTTTGATTTGTTGTCCTGCACTGCCAGTGCATGCATTTACACCTGCTCAAGGAGGATGGTAGACCATAAACTTGCACAGGAGGGAATTTCTATAGACAGAGTAGGTACTTGGCAACATCAGGAAAAAGACATCTTATCCTTTCTCACATTGTGTACAGTATTTCCATCTCCTTTTGGGTCCCAAACTGTGCCAGTCCTTTGGGCACTGTCCCTTGCTCCAGCAATCAACTCCTGCCTATTTCTGCTAACGTCACCACTTCTGCTGGCAGATCATCATAGTTAGCAGAAATCCAGCAGATTTCCAGACATCTAGGAAACCCAGGCAAATGTCCAGGACACACATTCCTGCCAACGATGGCAGCTGTGCATACCCCTTCCCCAGGCTCCCAAGGGCTGGAGTCCTAAAGATTTTGCTACTATGAGAAAGCCATTCCTTCATTTTAGGCATGAGACCACATCTTCTCTTATTTTTACAGACTTTTTTTACTTTTTCTGTGTTCCCGTCTCTTCCTGCTGCCACCTTCCCAGGCGCATTGGGAATTAATAATGTGAACTGGAGGTGTTCCCACCTTCACTTTTCATTCTCCTTGCAGTCTGAGCATAACTGATCCGGGAGCAGAAATGCTGATGCAGCCTATGCTCACTTGCAAAGGGAGAAAGGAGCCAGGTGTTTCAGTCCATGTTAGCTGCTAAGAGGCACTGGAGTTACTCAGCAGCTAAAATTTGAGGGGACAGATAACCACGAAGGGAAAAACAAATTAACCAAACTTGTGTACCCATGGCCACCCAAAAAAAAAAAAAAAAAAAAAAAAAAAAAAAAAGGAAGATATGACCTCTCTAATGGCAAACTAGAGACATTACACAAACAGTCCTCCAAGCCTAAGCATCTCTTTAGCTATTCAGAATTATGAAGTAACACAAGGAAAACAACAGATAATTTCTTTCAATAAAAATGGCCCTCTTTTTTTTTTCCTTACCTTTATTGTCTTTGTTAACCTGCAACTATATCTTTGCAAGCTGTTCCATTCTTCTTTTCTATTCCTTCATTTTATGTCCTGACAGTCCCAAGTGTCCAAAGAGGTGTCAGTACTGTAATGCTCAGAAAGCCCCTAAGCTTTAGGCACCCAATGCTGCAGTGGAGTATACAGGGTCCATATATGAGTTGTGTATCTCAGAACAGGATCCTGGCTACAGAAGGGCCTAAATTCATGCGTCACAGTGCTGAGAACATTGGCACAGATCAAATCCTACCCATCTCTAAAGCTTAGATAGTGAAAGTAATTTCCCCTCCCCTCAACATTTTCCATCCCAAAGCCTCTAGAAAAGAAGGCTCTGCTCCACATGACCCTGTTTTTTCAAAATCTGAGCAGATCTTTCTTCCAACTTTCAAAAGGACAGAAAGTCAGTGCTTGATGCGCTATTTTAAGTACTTTGTCTGAGTTTAGAGCAGTCCGTCATGAAAATCTCATTTCTGCTTTCTTTTAGGACTGATGGTATGTCAGTCTTCGTAATTTCCATGTAAATACTTGTAAGTGTGCTTGGGGTTTTCTCAGTCACCACTGCTGAAGGTGGCTACTCCTGCTGGTGCAAGTCGAGGAAACATGAGGGAGAGAAGAATAGATGGATGTATATACACATCTAGGGGAGAAAGGATATTGTTTCAGGTGCAGAACAGTTTTTCTGCAGCCCTGCTGCAAAGGCAAAATACCTGTTGCAGCAAGACTATTTCCTGGTGGTTAGCGCATTTACTTTGAGGTAGATAAACCTGCAGTCTAGTCTCAATTCAATGATTCAATGGTGATGTCTGCATTTCATGTGACTTAGATAAAATGCAAGATTAAGCATCATGGACATTAGAGGCAGAGGAGACCATACGTTACAAAATTCTTATGTGGCGTGGGATAAAGGTGACATTTCTCTGCTCAGGTGGTTTTGCGCAAACCAAATACATGTCTTCAGGTAAACAGTAAAAAATGTGTTTCTATGGAATTTAGATTCTTCAGGGAATATATGTGAGCTGTGCAGAATTTCTGAGAATCACCTTTTCAAATTAGATACCTAATGCAGAAGTTAGGTAGAGCCTAACGTTATCTCCATTCATAGGTCACACCTTTCCCATCCTTTCTCTTTGGCACAGCTGTTTTTTCCATTCTCCCATAGCTGTTTTTCTACAGGAGCTGGTTTAGAAGGAGAAACCAGATAATGTCTCCACTCCCACCAGAAACAGGTGAGAATGGCTGCTGTAAGAACCACTGAGTGGGGCTGTTCCATTCTTATTTTTGATGCTTATGAAAGATCCTTATTATCCATAGATATTGTGATTTCCTGTCAAGAAACCATGAAACAAATATTATTCAGTATGACATGAGCAATTAGGCTTTCTCCCACTGTATGACAGGAATCTCTGTTCTAAACCTAGATCTCTTACAACGTGTATGAAAAACCATAATTTTCTCACTAAGCCAATCTTCCATTTAAAAAATACCCTAAACCATTCTGTAGTAATATATTACATTGCTGAAAAAAAAAAGGCTATCTGAAATGAAGCTGGACAAAAATACATCCATTAATATATAGTGTGTGCAGGGAGGTACAAGAAATAAATATTATATCACTTCATTTGTGATAGGCAAACAAAACTAAGGTTAAATCAAACTGCCAAGAATTAAAATTAACCCTCCTAAAGGATGCTTGTATGCATCCTTTATACTGTCAACATCTAAGTGGGATTTCACCTCTTCTGTGTAAGAAGAAAAAGAGAGGAACAAAACCAGCAAACCACCGATTTAACGATTGCTTTTACGTAAATATATCAGCATGTGCACTCATGCACAAGAACATACACACACAGAGTGATAACAACATCTATGCCTGTCGCATAAACAAAGATGGTGTCATTATTATACATCTGCACTTCAAATGCATTTTCCATTAATACATAGAAGCTCCCGCAGGACTGACAGTTACAGTACAGCCCTTCCAATAGCACTATAATTGTGTCTAAAGGTTTATAAGAAGCCAGGCCTTGCAGGAAATTGTGTTCATAATTTCTGATTTCTGAAAATTCTTCCTATACTTAAGGCTCTCTTGTGAACTTAGAAGAGGTAAAGTTGTGTTTGGTTGGAGTAGCACTATTTACAGTCTTGTGTAAGTTTTATTTCTGAGTATCACCTTGTTTATATCTGATAGGATTCTTCTTTTTAATCTTCTGTGGTGTTAGGGAGTTTAATGAGGATTCAAGACAAGATTGTCTAAATCCCAACGAATTTGAGAGTAGCAAGCTGTGACATCCTATTGCTTCTTGATACTCATCACTTTATCTTTCTATATTTCAAACCAACAATTGTAGCTCACAAAAAAATAATAATTGTAAACCAAAGTCAGGAGAGTTATTGTAAACATAAATGTTATACCATATTGTCAATTTGCATGGCAAAAAGGAATACATGAACTATCACAAAGTCAGGAGTAGGGCTCTAAGTATTGCAAAATGTTATCTCTGAATATTAATTGATTTTTAAAATTAATCCACATAGTTTCATATCTTTTTCAAGTATTCTTCCCATTAATATTCTAACAATGAAGTTTGCTGCAGGTGAGAAACTCTTTGTTTCCTATTCAGGGTCTGAATAAATAAATTGTACCGGGTGAAATATTAATGGGAAGACTTTCAGAATTCTATTACAAAAATCAGAGTTTATAATTCTCAACACTCATAGCGGAAATCTAGATCTCAATCTTTTATTGTTATGCCAATCACTCTATACCATTCAATCTATATAACAGTAGTGAACAAACAGTGCTGAATTGCAAAAGCATAACATCCAGGAAAGTCACTAATAATGCATCCACCTGCAAATACAGTTTTTTCTGGCTGAGGAACTGAAGCCATCACACAGGCTGTGTACATGACAGTACCCGAGACCTACCCACCTGGACAAAGGAGACCTCACTGCATGTCCCCAGCTGGAACTGAATATCTGAATCCATTAGGAGCTAGATAATAAGGTAACACCTAATTCAGAAAGGGATAAAGAGTCCCCCTTGGGAGGAACATGGTGCTCAGACCTCCAACACTTCGTAGAAGCTGCAGTCTGAGGAGAGGTATTGCCACATGCAGGATCTGAGCTGTCAGCCTCAGCGAGCTTGCCATTCCTAGGGGTCATCTGGATTGGCTGTGTAAACTGCACTGGTGGGGCTGACCCATGATCTCTCTGATGTCTCTGTTTACAGGGCAGGCATCACTGTCCACCTGCTATATTTGTCCTGCCAAGCAAATCAACTTTATGTTATGTGTCAGTGACTGCTGTGATTCTGCTTGAGCAGCCACCATGCCAATCTGTCCGTGAGATCCAGAAAAGTATTTCACGGCTAAAGAGCAGGTAAAACACAGATGAGATCTGCAGTTTCTGGAGTCAGTGATTCAGTTCACAAGACTTAGGAGAGCTTTTTGGCCCGAGTCAACAGAGACCAGACCCAAGATACCGGAAGAAAATCCCAGTCTATTGTTCCTTGGAGACTGAAACCAAGACAAAGGAGTCACAGGGGGCCTAATCCAACACTGCAATGGATTACATGTTGCTTAACTGACAGTGTCTGCCTTAATTATTGTGGAAAATATGTAGCTTCAAATTTGTCATTTAGCACAAGGACTCGGGAAATCCAGTCTTGAAACCTTGCTCAACTACATGTTCTGTAAAGCTTTTGGCATTTCAGTTGAGGTAAATGCACAAAACAACAGGTTAGGTGTCCAAACCCTGCCAGTCTTCCCCTGCAGGCCCATTAGTTCAGACCTTGATATCCTTAACAGCCCAGCTTAACTGGTGTGGACTTTGTCAGACCACGGCTAGGTATTTACACAGTTGTCCACATCTGAACTAGTCATTCTCAGACCCCTTTACAATAACAGAAGAGTAACAGAGTGAAGTAGGCATCTTCTTTTTGTCCACTGAAACATGTTTTGGAAGTCTTTGTTTCCTTCCATTGACTACCATAGGATGTCTAACTAACTAGGGTCAATAAGCCCTGGTAAGCAGCTAAGTTACAAGCACTAAAATCTCTTAATGTTTTTAGTGGTTTTCTGTTCAACATGCATCTGTCAAAAACATTATTCCTTAGTGCCAAACTAACTGCAAAGGCAGGCAACGAAGATGTTGAACGTAGGGCTGAAGATGACAAATCAGGTCTGTATCATAAAGGCAGGTATTAAAACATTGCTGCTAAAATGTTTAGATCTGCCTCTTTGTCTCTATACTCCTCAGTTCCTGATCTGTAAAATAGTGACAATGCACTTCTCTACCTTTCAGGAAACTTGTGAGTTATTATAAAGAGAGCAAAATCAAAGACTGCAAAGAGAGCAAAAAGTAAGAACAACTCCACTACTAAGTAGAGACAGAGAGATAGTAACAAACCATTCTCTATTGATAAATCTGTATGCTTTTCCTAAATTAAAAGCAAAAGCCCTTTCAATCCTCAGTAATTAGAATGGTCTTTAAGAGGATGACAAAACAAATAATTTTCTTTTTTGCTATATTTTCATTATAATAAGAGCTCAATCTGAAAAAAACACTCAAGTCCATCTCATCAGACGTATTGAGACAGATAACTCATCCTGCAGTCAGCCAGCGCTTCCTTTGTAGATCGAGGCCCAAGGTGTTCTTTAGACATGTTTAGCAGAAAAGCAAATTAATAATTAGTGATGCCTGACTTATCTCACTGAAATGCATTGAAAACAAGCAGATGTCAGACATTTTGCAGTTTACTATTTTTCTGTGCGTGATTAGATTCACTGATGTTTGCATCAAATGATGCAAAGTATTCATATTTACCAAGTCCACGTGTAAGCATGCTTTCAAAGGTTGCTGCAGCATCAGTTATGTAATGCTCCCAGGACCCTCTCCAACACCTGTAATGGAGACAGAGAGACCAAGTGATTTGCCCGAGATCATAGCGCAGCATTTCTACTTTGAGCATTTCTACTTTCCCAAATTGGTAGCAATGTGTCAGAAATCACTATCAAATGAACTAATTTTGCCTAATTTAAAAAACTGGCTCAAGTAAATGAAGGTGAAATGCTACCCAGGAACTCAGTAGCTGCGTGGCATTGTGGACATAGGAAGGGAGAAGACACCTGAGCCACAGAGATCAGGACAGTAACTACTGCCAGTAGAGAGAAGGAAAGAGCTTAGGAGAAGCGTGAGAGCATACTCCCACCAAAGAAGATCACATCTCAGGCAGCAGGTGGATAAGACCTACATCTGTGTATGAGTCTAATCTTAAGGGAAAGAATAACAGGATATACTCTTTTTTTCCCCCACTTAAATTTCCAACACCCTTTCAGAAAGACCATCTTGGATCTACAGGTTTTAGAGATGTTGCATTCCTACCTACTCTCAATTGCTCTGTCTGTTAATTTCAAGTTCCAGGGCTGGTTTTGTTTTCTGGTATTTATGTTTCCTTTTCAGCAGACTTCTGGAATATACCCTCTCCTCTGGAGCTGCCAGCACAGCAGGCTTCAAGGGAAGAGGTGAGTGCCTCTGACCCTCCAGGATAAGATCTAAGAAAAGGCCTAAGAAAAAAGCAAAGAGAAAAATTCAAGAGAGAAAGAAGCAAGGCAAAATAAATTCATACAATTATTTGCATATTTTACAAAACTTTACAAATCATTCAGAAGTTTCTACAGTCACACAGAGCTCTGATTTTGTCATTTTGATAAGTTCTCTTAAATTAATGATTTTTAATTTTGCACCAGTTTTGTCCAGGATTCTGGTAAATTTACTGCCTTACAAATTTAAGAAATGAAAAGGGCTTTCTGTGCTTTTGAGGCCCTTCCCTCCTCTGTGTCTCAAAGAGAATTGGGAGTACCAGTATTTTTCAACTTTTTCTCAGAGGTTTCCTTGACTTGACAGGGATAATGGATTGGCCTCACAGGTCAACTTCATTCTCACCCACAGTTTAGGAACCCTGAAGACCGAAGATAATAAGAAAAAGAAAAACAGCACTCTTTAATCCTATGGTATCACACAGAAATCACAGTTTCATATTCAGACATAACTAGGTCATTTTCTTCCAAAAGAATGATAGGTTTGGCATACCGTACTTTCCAAAATAGGTCCACCGCTTTATTCACTAGTAACTGCCCTTTTTGTTTTATTATTGTCAGTCACAAGGCCAAATGATTTCAAAAGTGACCAAGCACTGATGCGTTAGGAGAAAACACAGGATGGCCTCTTCATTTGGTCCAAATGCAAAAGGTCTTCTTTGAAATGGCATTACTTTTACAACATCTTCAATAAAGGAAATTGAAACCAGCTTGTAATGTATCCATTACATTTAACAGCAGTTCCTGTCCTAAATTACTTCCTTTCAATCTCAGTGAAGTCAGTTAAATTCTAACTCACAACATTAAGTCAGTTATAATGCTAACCCAAGACTTTTGCTTTCAATAGTGCAATTGATTCTGCAAAGCATTGGAAAGCTCTCCAAAAACTCCTAAGATCTTTTCTGGCAGCTGTACCTACTGCAGTAAATGACTCTTGACCCTTTTATACATACTCTGTGTGTGCGTGTGTGTGTGTTGTAAATTCCTCTGTCTTGGTAGGGAAATGAGTTGGGGTGAGACACAGATCGCAGTAATATTTATTGGAATATATTTTATTAGGCTGTTATTATAAAGGAAATCAATCCATTATTACTAAAAGCTGATGATTATTTGCACGGTACATTTGGTTATTCCCTCCCAGTGTTCCCACACCCACAAGTACACACTGTCACACAGACTCTGCCACACACGCAGTCACTCACAGTCACCCCGGTGGAGGCCAGACCAGCAGTTTGCTCACTGGGGAGAGCTGCACTGGAGTGACAGTGGCTTCTCGGCAGGTGTGCAGAGTCCCTCATGGTGTTTCCTCAACAGCACATGCAGTCCTGGTGCCTCTGACGGCGCACAGCTGCCTGTGCCACCTTGGATGTGGTCCGAGTTGCACAGCCCCTCCTTGGTGCTAGTGTGTGCTGGTGGCCTCACGCATGCTCAGCAGATTCTGGGTCTTCTTTCATTTCTTGAGAATGCAACAGGACCACAAGTTTCCAGAGCCTGTCAGCATTTGTGAGACTTTCACATGTTTCCTCTCAGCACATATTCCTCTCTTCAGCCTGCTCTGTTCTCGGCCATGGGTGTAGGTAGGACCCACTTGCACCTGCTTGTGCAGAAGAGGTCTTTATGACACATGAATGTGTGTTTGAGTCCTGACTTCAGTCTACTCCCCTCCCTGTCACAAAAAAATTCCATAAAAGAAGCTGTGTCTCCGGTGGACCCTGTTAATATATGGAAACAGATAGCACACCTAACATGGATTAAGGGCTGGGGGTGGTGGGACAGGACTGCCAGACTTATCCTTATTCACATCTGAAAGAAATGTCAGTAAATAAACTGCAAAACGTTGGTGGTAACTATTGTATTGTAACAGACACAAAAACGTCTCTTGCGCTATATACAGAGCCAACTCACTGTGATTAAGAAAAACTGAGCCCAAGCCCCAGATGGTGTTTGACACAGTTGCCAAAGTGGAGTATCTGGCCCATTGAAAAATAAATATTGCTGATAGGTCCCCATACAGTAATCTGAAATTATTGCCCTGAAAATTGTGGAGTTGATAATGTAAAACGAGAAAAAAATGCTTGGCTGAAATCAAAGCACAGTGGGTTTTCTTGGGAGGTGATGTAAGAAAGGGGACCACAGCTCTGTTCTTTAATCTGACTGCACCTAGGTCTGTACCAAGTGGTACAGTCACAGCCAAGCTGGGTCCTCAGACTTTTCCTTCTTTCTCCCCTTCCCATCCATGTAACTTGTAGACTTTCATGTACAGAGAAGAAGACAGGAGAATAAGCAATGAAATGAGTAATGTAATTTGGTGCTTATTGTCACAGAAGAGACAGCATGGTGTTGGCTTCTTCCTTGTCGACAGCAAACAAAATTCAATTACTGTTTGGATATGATCAATTATTGCCAAATTACCTGCCAAGTCTATTTTCTCTGTTGGCACGAAAAGAGCAGCTCCTCCAGAAAGGATGTCAAGTATTCCCATGGTAAAGAGAGAAGGCAGGGAGAGGAGAAACAGAACATTAAGAAGAGGTACTGAATGACAATAAGACCATTTTTGGCCATATTTTTACCGTGTAAAGCCCCGAAAGTGTGACAAGGAAAGTAGTGTCAGAACAGATCCCAGATGGAGCTGAAAAGGCTATCAGCTGTGCTTTGCAGGCATTCCACAGTGCCTGGAGAAAAGAATGCCTTGCAGCTGGTCAGTGGAAAAATCACTGCAATGCTCAGCGTAAAAACGTCACCGATATTCTATCACTACCACCACAATTTACACACACAACAAACTTTCTCGGAGCCTTTTCAATTAAACCAGAGAAGAAAAGCCAACTGCCTGTGGAAAAAGGCATTCATGTGTTCTGATGCTTTTTAGCATCTGACTAGTTCTCTATTCAGTAGCACAGGGCTGCGAGCCTACTCTACCTACCTATGCAAATATATTTACTCTTTATTTGTTAATTGACATAAAGTAGCAAATATCCAGTAGAGGTATGGTTATAAATGGCTATATTTTAGTAATCTTGCAAGTGGTGATTGCCATGTAGCTTCTGAACTCTGGAAGTTTGAGGTTAATGATTTTGTTATGGGAATGATGAATCAAGAAAATAGTGAGACTCCAGACAAAGATGGGAAAATACAGGTGCTTGTCACTTTCTTACTTTGAGAACAGGGAAGGGATTGGATTATAAGTTATTTAAAGGTAATAAAACCTGGAATACATAGGCAAATCTATACTTAGGCACATCATTATATGCAAGAGCATCATACCAGGTCTCAATTTTGAGAACTTTCTTTGAAAGTTACAGCAGTTGATACTTGTGTTTTCTTTGTGCGTACTGAGGATGGGCACATGTGAAAACTGTAGGTATATGAGCATACTACTTTATCTGACTTCAACCTATATGACATGTGAATTTTAGAAAGTGACAATGGCTATAACTTAGAACCCAGAAAAAGATATTTATTGTAATGAAATTCTGCAGAGAGCAATGCTAGAAAAATGAGCTGAAGGCATCATTAAGCAAGCAGTAAATAAAAAGGCAATTTAGCAAGATCATTTATTTAGCAAGTGGAAGGAGACCTACTGTTGCCTCCACTTTCTACTTCCCACCAACCTCAAAGAGGTTTTCCCTGAATACTTAACCAATTACTTCTATTAGGCAACTATTGGGACAATACTGATGCTACCAGACCTCAAACAGGCACTGACGCAGTGATATGAGGTCACATGATCCATCAAGTCCAGGTTTTCTTCTGCAAGCCAGGGACACCATTCTCACTCTCCTGAGTGCAGAAACACATTTGACACTCCTGCTGTGCCCATAGCAGCAGGTTGATTTATTTTCATAATTTAGGCTGCAGTGGTCAAGTGCAGGGCTGCTCAGCAAGTACCCTCAAACAGCACAAATTATGTGATGTGCAAACCTTTATTCTCTCTTTTCCTGTTTTTTAACCATCCTTTGCACCTCCTTTGTACTTCCCTTTTTCCCTCCCAGTCCCAAAGAAACCACTCACTAATGATTAGTTTATCCCTTTTGGTCCCAGTTTCGGTATGGCTGTTACCTAGGCAATCTCTGCCTTATGTATTACCACTGATACCTTTACACTAGGCACTGCTGGCTTTTGAGGATTTTAATTCCCAAAAGATCACTGGACACCCATTATCTGCAAAGTTTGGACATCTCTCCCATAACTCCCCCTTAAACACCTGTGGACACAGACTATCTAGTGGCACTACCTGTAATTTTTTCAACTCTTCACAGTGCTACTGCCACATCCAGTGGTTTCTCACATTGTGTCCAGTGATTTTCTACATCCCATTCAGTTATCTCAGCCATTAGGCCCAGTCAGTGGCCTAATCATTTATTTGCAGCCCTATTGTCTTCAAGTAGTAGGTACAGAATTACCTGTGAAAAATATATAGTCTATATTGTGTTGTATATATATACACTGCATAATGCATTTCTGTCTGCATTCTGGCCGCTCCTCAAAATCCTGTGTGGACCAATGAACTCCAGTTTGTATTCCTGTTTTACGTTTTGCTGCTATTAAACTTCTGGGCTGGGCTTTACATCAGTGAAAAGAAAATACTGGATAAATCAGAATATAGGGGCTACTGAGAGTTTATTCAATTGTACTGAAGTCCATGCTTTTGCCAAGAAACGTTGGACCAGATGATCCAACCTGGTATTCTATGAGTCTATGATTCTATGGTATCTTTGTCCACTGGTGCTACTATTACTATGGTACACAAGTTAATTGCATTCATATAAGGTAATAAAGAAAACGAGCTAATGTTCTAAAAAAGCAATTGCTTTTAAGGAAACAAGTTTCTGAGAACCAGACTCCACTGTAAATCTTGTAAGAGTGAAATAATTCCATTTCTACTGCCTTGCCTTGCAAAAGAACATGACAGTATACGACAAAGTAATGCACTTATAAAAAAGCAGAACATCCATACGGGGCCAAACTGAAAATCTGTTCAGCCCAGTTTTTTAATAGTAGACAAATGATGGCTCCTTTTGCAAAATAAGTATGAAAAGAGCACAAACAAATGGCAATTCCACTCCACTGTCCTCATTTTCAACAATTTAAAGCTTAGGGACTTGCTGGGTCCAAGCTCATATCTTTTTTGCTGTGTATGTGTTTATATCAAGAGGCATTGATAGATTTCCCCCCCTCCCATGAACTAGCTCTTTAGGGGGTGGAATCAAGTACTATCACCATTCCAGTCTATGCATAATATGATAATGTCATGTTTTGAAACTTCTGCAGAGAGTAAAGTGATCCTGAAATGATGATACCTTGTAAATGAGTCAGGGGAAAAATGGTAAGAATCTTCTGCGTATAGTAAGTCATTTTAAAAGAAAGGGCCTTAGAACAATACAACCGGGAAAGAGGATTTTTTTCAATTGCTTTTTTTTATTCCCAAACCTTTGTTTGCTGAATTTTTAACTGTATAACTGATTACATACAACATAATCTATCATTTTATGCTACTTACACAGTATAACATAACTCTTTTCATTATCTTTATTAATACAACATATTGTGACAAGAGGAAAAAAATTAATTTTAAGTTATTTTTAAAATTATTACAGTGATAGTAGTAATTTCCCCCCAACAACCCAAGAATGTATTGAGCATAATCACAAAATGAAAAATTCTTCTGTCAGAGATTTTAGATTCTAAAATAAATATGCACAAAAATAGCACAGAAGAAGAAAACAAATCCTTTGATAGAATGGAAAAGAGGGACAGCAAATAAGTTAAGTGAAAAGGAGATATTGGGGCCATCTTGATGACAGAGATATAATCCCATGATTTATTGGTCAAAAGCCATTATATACACCCATCCCCCCACCCTCCATACGCATGCAAACATACAAAGAGAGAGATGCTGAAATAATGTTATTAAGGTTACAAAGGCAAACACTCAGATAGGAAGATATTTAGAATACTATGGTGAGTTTTACTTTACTTGCACGTCTTGTTATTCTGAAATCATAGAAAAAAATCTCTGGAGATGAATCAGAGCTAAACAGGGAGACAACTGTGTATTTGTAGGATCCTTACCTGTTTATCACAAAATGATAACTATGCAGTTAGAAAGGCAGGGGCCTGTACTGCAGTGATAGGAAGGATGTCTCCACGATTCTGGCAGCTGAATAGTTCTTGCTAAACTTTTAGCAGGTAGATAGTAATTATCAAGTCCTCTTTTTGGGAGATTTGGCTTGAAAATCAGATCCAAAGTGCTCAGCTCTCACAACTGTTACAAAGTCAATGGTAACTCTGTTTTGTGTGAAGAGCTCTGACGAGTCAGGTCCGATTTGGTATCTGAGATGACTTGCTTAGAGAAGAGCTTGATGTTGCCCTGTGAGCAATAGCAAAGCTGGTTAATTGAGGTCCCTGACCTACCGTCTCTCTGACTGTTTGAAACCTCCCCCATAACACATTTTACTACCCACTCACTTAAGCTGATTCAACTGTGTATGTGGATTCATGCTGTGAGCCAGACCAATGAAATCAACAGTATTAAAAAATAATAATACCTTTTTGGCGAGTATTCCACATTTTCTGTTTGTTTCTCAGCCTCCCAGTTCCCACCAGCCGGCTCATAGCACAGCTTCACAAGCAGCTGAGGGTGTGACAAACTCAGCTGGGGGCTAGGAACGACTGATTGCATCGGTGGCAAGCTGGTGTAATAATAGTTTAGCCACTAGAGAAACTGTGCAGTGTGGTGACACCTCGCAGCCTGGCTCTGGCAGGACTGGTATCGACACTGAAGCCAATTAGCCCTGCTGGCCTCTGAGCAGTCAGATGTGGAGCTGGGTCAGCTGCTTCTCCATTTCACCTACCGGTGCCCCACTTCCAAGGAAACGGTGCAGAGGCACCGGCGCTGACAAGCTCGCATGGCGAGCACCTGTACTGTGGGGTTGGCTTTTGCGGCTTTCACGGCTTTCGCTGTCTGCAAGGGCAGCTGTGCTGCTGAGCTTGAGCTAGCCTTGGAGGCAGCAGCGGCTGTGGGGTGCTCTGCCTGTCCCAAAGTCCATCTGGATCCATGCTGGCTTTGCACAGGGTCAGTTTACTCGTCTGTACGTCTGTGCCACACTTAATCTGCAACCCAGATAATCCGTATGGGGACAACTGAGAGCTGACAGTTACTCGGTTCATTTTTTTGAAGCATTTAGTACGATTGTACAGATGGATGCCATGAAAAACTCAGGAGGAAATTAATGGTTCTCTCTTCAGAGCACAATTTGTATATTTTGCTGTAAGATGTCCAAACCTGTAGGAGAAAATACAGTGGTGGGGGCTTGCTTTTTATTGAGTACTCTGTCTTATACCCAGAATGAGGCAGGGGTCCTATAGAAAAAAAAAACAAAACAACCCCATATTAATTAAGATTATTTACTTTCCTGTGGCATGGGAACAAAACAAGGCAAGTGAATATTTGCAAGCGACCTTAATTGCAGCATCCTCTTAACTTTTAAGGCATCACCATGGCAACCATGATGAAGTTCTCTATATATGCCGCTTCCTGTTTTTTCATAAGTTCATATAGACAGCCTCAGATTCTGTCATAATCCTGTCATTATGAATGTAGCTACCTGGCTGAGAGTGCGTTATCAAGAAGAATTTCAAAGCATGGAAGATGGTGTTCTGTCACCCTAGAAGTAAATTAAAGTTAAGAAAGTTTCAAAAACAATACGGAAGAGAAAACAGAAACCTTTATTTATAATGTGCATGAAGAGCACATTAGGGTAGTTTGTGCTGGCTGAACAGAGAACAAGGGAAACATTAAAAAAAAAGTGTTTCTAAGCCTATGAGGAAAGAAAAATACGGCCTTGAGTAAACCACACAATGGGGATGACAAATGTCATAATGACAGATAAAAAAGATATTCACCCTGAAGAACATGTACTCTGCTAACAAGGAGATGACAGAAGAGCAGAATATGAGGACTTCATTCAAAATTTTAGGTTATAGAGAAAACCTGAGAATGTTTTGAGGCAGAAGCAGCAGGATTTTGCAGTGGTTACTTTTGAAGGGGACAAAGGTATACACCTATGAGACAGTGACACCAGCAAAGGAGAACAGGACAGCAGAATTGGAGAGGCTGGGCTGGCAGTTTCTAAACTACCTTACTAGAAGTTAGTTACTCTGCCTATAAGTGGCCTTTTAAATCACAACAGCCTGATACTGGAAGGTAGTTAACAGCTGGCATTCCTACTGATTCTCAACAAATTAATGGGTATCTGCAATTTCTGAATCTCAGGGTGTCCTGGTTTGAGGTAAAACAGAACCAATTTTCTGATTTGTAATTTTACTTTTTAGCTGAGCCTCTTCTAACTGACTAAAGTCTGAAATTACCAGCATATTGTTCAGAAACTGTTCACTCTCAGAGTGATAAGACCTGATTATACCAAGGAATGGTATGCACAGAGGCTCTTGTTTATACTTATTGCTATAACAACCAAGGTCAGCTAACTTCACCATTTGCCCCGTTAGAGGGTTGGAAGCGGAGAAGCGTAGAGGGGTCACACCTGTAGGGAGGAGCGGACAGGACAGGTGACCCAAAACTGACCAACAGGGTATTCCATCCCATCTGCATCACGCTCAGTATAAGAGCTAAGGGATGAAAGGGGCAAGGTGGCTCTGGCTCGCATTTTCTTCAATGGCCGACGTCTGAGGAGGACCCTGTCTGTTCGTCTGCCTTCGATCGCGATCCGAGCACTCCTGACTCTAGTTCCGGAATTCAGCTCCTGTCCGTCGCTGACGCCAGTCTGGGCCTTTCCCTGTCTCTGCTGGTGACATGATTGTCATCCCGGGAGCTGGATACAGTTTTGTATATATTGTATACTTTTTTTAAATTTTCTTATTATTTCTTATTTCCTTATTTATTATTTTCATTAGTTCAGTTCTTTTTCTAAACTCGTAAATCTCCTTGTCTCTTCCTCTCCTCCCTGAGGAGAGAGGTGGGGGGAGGGCCATCTGTCGTTCTGATTGGCCAATCCGGCCAAAACCACCGACACAGGGCTAGGACAGGAACTCAGTAAAAAAATCTGTTGATATAGTCTTCAATGCAGTAGTCTGAAAGACAGACAGTGAGCTAGAAAAGGAAGCCAGGGTGTGGTTTGTAGACTTGCATCCGATATACACTAGAGCGAGTGGAATCAGTCTCCTCCATTGTGATTTCTGTGTCAGAATATCACCCAAACAATAAGTAGTACGAAAAAGAGGGCTATGACAAATAAAAAGCAGGAGAAAAGGAGGAAGGAAGGCTTCCAATATGATGTAACATATCAAAGATCTATCAGGGTACAGCTAAGCACTTTTATGAAACTAGAATGTGAAGTTTCATGCTCTATTTATATGAGGATAAAAGAATTAAACCTTGCTTTTTTCTTTCCTTTAGTGAGTGTGCTAACCTCCAAAATAGTTTGAGTGTTACACTATCATTTCTTTCAATCAATGTTTACTGAGAGAAAAAAGTTTCCACCATCCTTGAGTGGAAGATTGTGCTGGTGGCTAGCTGCTGTACTCCACCCTGATCCCAGCTTGGCCCAGTTAATAGTCAAAGGATGATTAGCTTCAGCATCGGAGGTCCAGGAAATAGTTAAGGCCACTGAATCTTGATCAAAGCAATTTTTTTCCCCAGTAGTTCAAAGTAAGACCCATACATCAACATGAGCCTCCTCCTTTGTAGCTTACATACTTCCTTATTTTGGCTACTGGCTTTTGCAGGTGCTGCTCCTGGGTACCACAGTTTACCTGTGACTGACTGGTTGTTGCCAAGGATTTTGAAGCTTTCCTCAGATTTACATATATTTGTTCCTAAGCTTCAGTCATGTTTCCTTAGAGAAAATTATCCGGTTTATGACAGATTCTGCTATACAATAGGCAGCCAGCACATCTCTTTCCAGTTAACTATTTTCAGTACAGTATCTATATTTATGATTTTTATAGCTATAATAATAATAAGATCATCAGCTGTTGTGCCACGTGTTAAAAGTTATGGGTTAGCATTACCAGGAGATATGTTATTCTTGCACTTAAATATCCCATCAACCAACCAATGTAAAGCACATAACCAGTGGCATCAAGGGATATCTTGCCAGTCATCGATAGGGTTTTGCTTACAATCATGTGTATTCATGGACAACACCATGTGACTCCACTTTTTAATAATCTGGTATATCTTTTCTTTGATATCTCTTTTAAATCTGCTTGGAGGTAATTTAGTATTCTGCTTTCAAAAAAGATACAAGTTACTGAATGTGAAAATGGGATTAAATGGTACTGTCACCTGAAATAAGGAAGTATTGTGCTAAGTACTTCAGAAAGGCCCTATGATATATTCTGGTCCCATGTACATTCACCCTACCATCGCTGGCACAAAAAGTCATCATATATGATGAGTCATTATAGCTCTATGATCACAGAAAACATTTTCTACAGATATTCAATAACCTTCCAAATTACATATTTCACAAAAGTAGGTCAAATTAGGCAGTGATTGAAGACTAACATTTTTGCAAGTACCCAGCTATTCAGATTTTATCAAGATAATACCAAAGTGAAGTGCTCTGCTTATTAAGAATGGGTTATCTTTTTGTAATAGAGATCTAAAACTGCTGTGGGTAATGCAAAGGTCTTTTTTATTTGTGACCTCTTTTTAAGCTTCTGCTCTTGCTCTCGTCAGATGCTTTTAACTCATGTTGTACGAGATCAGGGTAAGATCTTCTGAGTCACTGAAGATGTTCATCAGTTCTGCATTAGGGTGAGGGGAAAACAGTGGTAGGACTGAACACAGAGATTCCTGTGCATGTGGAATCTTCTGCATGTGTTGCAGAAATGCACTAGCATTACACAGCTAGGCCGTATCAAAAGGTCTACTAGCGCACATCCTTGGATAGCAGATTGACATCTAGTCTTTGTTTCTTAGTTGTCTTAGGGGACTTAATTGTCAGACTTTTTTTCTCAATGCATGTGTAAATTTTGGTCTACCTTTAATATTGCCTTTTACATTATTTGTTGGCCATTTCATTCTCCACTTGCATTTCCTTCTAGAGCTAAATGAGTCAATAGTTACCACCTGGACCACAATGGTTATGCCAGTAGAAGCTGTAGAGAAAATACAGTTAACAATAGACTTTGACTGGATGCACCCGCCTTGGGAAGTTGATGATCCTGGCTCCAAACAGATGTTACTGACCAGCAGTGACATCTCATGTCAGAAAAGGAATTTGGTGTCCCAAGAAGATACAGCTGCTGCAACCATTACTTGACTGTGACACAGTAACTGCAGATGAAGGCTCCAGTGTGGAAGGCTATATACCAAAAAAACCAAACAAAAATCCCTGTGCACTTTCCATAAAAATGCAATACAAGGAGAATGAGAGCGTTTAAACTAATACAGCAGATGGATCACAAGATAACTATATGGCATTGCTGTTCAACAAAAGAAATAGAAATTACACACCATTAGCCACCGAACCATTACCAGATTTTTTGTAGGCATATTAGAGGTGGTCAAGAAGAGAATTCCCATTCTGTATGAAATTCTGACATTTTGGAATCTGTTCTTATTCTGATTAAAATGAAAATCCAAATGTCAATGTTTTTTAAGATACAGTTCCAGGAAAAGATTTCTTTGGAAATGTCAGAATTTCCGTACAAGTTTCTAGTTAAGAATGTTGAATCATTAAACTGCAAGAGATTATATATATGTGGAAATATCTGCTATTACTTATGATACATGAAATAGTAAAACATTATTGAGAACAATTAAAATGAAAGATGATGAAATCTTGATGAAATAGCCTTACCATGCTGAAGTGAAAAGTCTTCCTGTGACAGTACTTCAAAAAGTTTCAGTAATGATGTAGGAATAACATTATGTTTAATGATATTGTCATATCAGTATAATGGTTAAAATTTGTAAGGCAATTTTATACAAACAAGGCCACAAGCACAGTGATTGCCTGATGTTAGTTATTTATTGTTAACTCTAAGACATTCAGATAGTTCCATAATCAGTGTTTCATAAGGCAACCAGATATGTTTTGCGTTAAAAAAGCCAGCAATTTCTCTATTGACAGGTGCTCTACTAGCAATGAAAATAAGTTTTGATTCCAGTACAATAACCTTAGAACTTAAACGGAATTACGGTTAAATTAATTGCCATTTTACTACAAAAGTGATTACATTCTTGTTTTTATGTGTTCCTGCATTTATGTTTTCACAGTGGTGCTTATGGGAATTTAGCTACACAAGTCGCATAACTACACTGAAAATTTATTCCTTGGTGTATTATTTTGTAGTCTTCAATAAATAACAACCTTGATGTTTATGGGCTAAGTATACTATTTTTTTGTCAGCTATGTAGCTGGGGTTTTTTTGGCTTCTGGGAATTAATTTATAAAAGAAACACTTCACAGACAATACTTCTTGTGCCCTGTAGCATGCTTAGATGTTGAAAGAGTCTTTTACTGTGGATTTCATTGCTTCAGTGGGTTTTAAAAAGCATTTATTAAATTTGGTGTTTCATTGAAGGAAAAATCACAAGATACAAGAGACAGAAATCTTACTCCCCTAAAAGCTTAAGCAGTTCAGTTTGTTAAGGTCCCCCAGTGCCCTCACCAGGGCTTATCCCTGATCTGATAAAGTGGTGAGGATCCATCAGACTCCAGAGGAATTGTGTGTGTGTGTGTGTGTGTGCGCGTGCGCATGTTGGGGGATACCATTTACTCTATTGCTGGGTGCTGGGCAGTGCCCTCTCTGGGTCTGTGGGTGGCCAGCGTCCCACAGGCAAGCCTTCACGCATTCTGGGACACCTGGATGTAAGGTCTCAGGCACAGTCCTTGGATATTACGGCCTCATGTGGACAGTCTGTAGTGTCTTTAGAAAAGATAACATTGTACTCAAGGACTCAGTTAAATTAGATATAGAAATGAATAAAATTGTCAACACAACAGCCTATGCAGTATTTGTTTTGTTAATAAATTCCATTTATTTTACTCTATTCCTCTCATTTTTAGCCATGGTATAGCACTGAATGCCATTTGTTAGGTCACACTTGTGACCTCACCCATTTAATTTCCTGTATAAGCCACAAAATGAGATGCCTCAGGCAGCTAAGCCTGTCAGAGCTATTTTTACCAGCCTGTCTAGAGATGCACACACACACACAGAGCACTGCCCAAGTTTTGTTCCAGTGGCAATTTCATAAATTTTTTTTGAACCAGAAAGGCCATGTGTAATTCAATTTTAAAAAGACTTCTGAACACTGATCTTGTTATGAGCATCCAAGATGCAGGCAAGTGCCTGTTGTAACTACACCTTGAGCCAGCTCTGCTTCCTTTGCACCTGTCTCACCTGCTTTTTCCTCATAGTACCTCTTTGGATGTCTGGAGAGGGACTCTGCTGTACATCTGTCACCGCATCCCCCTCCTCCTCTCCATGCCGAACAATGGGGAGAAGCAGCCAGGTCATGCCTGCATCTGCTTGTGGCCTTTTCTCTCCTGTCTCTGCTCTGACCTTTCAGCCACCTCCATGTACTTCAGCACTGGCAGTCTCATTTGCATTTGTGTTTCACAGCAGCTTGGGATAACCCTCTTTAACATGCACTTACTTCAAGAGCAGAGCCACAAACATTTACATCAAGGGTCTTGTCCTCCACGCAGGTTCAGGTATTCCTCATTAGAGACAGGCAGACAATAACGCTCCCTCTGGTTCCCTGTCTCAAACAAATACATGTGTACCTTGATACGCGTCTGATGCAGCAAATTTTCTCCACAGTTCTCCTGAAAAACCTATTTCCATTGATTTATTTTAGCCAGTTATCTGACACATTTTTACAGATTTTCTTAGTCAAGGCTTACTTGAGAGTGGAAATCCTGTCCTAAATGTTCCTACTACTAGTCCTGAGTGCTTTATGGTAAGTTAACAACACAGTACCAAATTAATCTTTCAGGTCATTGTCTCCATTTTCCTTAAATGCTACTCAGTGCAGCCTGGATAATAAAAGCAGTTTATGCTACTGCATAATTCAGTATTGCAACACTTAATAAGCCCAAATATTAATTTGACTATTATAATACCAGATATCAGCATCCTAAGTAATTACACCTGAATTTTTAGAGTCTTATTTTTTCAGACATCATAATTATTTGCAGGTTATTACACAGCACACAGGATTTGTCTTTGTCAAATACATTTTTTATTTGCTAGCTTTAACCAGTCTCAATAGATCTGATTGTTACCATGCAGAAAAGTAAAAAAATGTAGATAAGTGAACGAATTTCCATTTCATCCTAAGCTTGAAAAGTCTTCAGGCAAAGCTATTCAAAGTAGAGATAAATTAAAATGTAATTTACTCTTTTCTTCCACTTCAGAAATTAATGCCTATGTTCTTTGTTTGGCCCCTGTTATTCATATAATGGCAAGTTCTAGGTCACTGCATACAGGCAGCTGATATTTAGCAGCTGATCTTAGTGGGACTTAATTGGTTTTCTTGTGAAATTGTATGTTTCCTAAATAAAGTTCAAAATGCATTCCTACTAGCAAGTCCTTGTTTTCCAGAAAAACATCTACGAGGGAACACTTCAACAAATACAATGAACACTAGTATTGTTTCTCAGTTTAATTTTTCTTCAGACATAATCCAATTTTTATTAAAATTTATGGAAACGTCTGCCATGGACTTCAGGGATAAGTGCATAAAATCTTACTCTTTTCTTTGGAATTTATTTGTCAGAATACTTTTTACAGACTTTAGGTGCTCTATTGTAATGTGATCATTTCAAGATTTCAGTCTAAAACTGCTATGACAAACCAAACCCAAAAATTCTATACAAAACATAGTGCGGTTTAATTGCAAAAAAATTGGCATAAAAATTTTTAAACATTCGTCTATCCTGACACTTCTGGAATGTGCCTGGATAGTGGCTCCATAAGGTAGCCTTTTTGAGGTGGGCAGAGGGTTATTATTCATTTCTCCACCTTCACTTTTTTTGTCCAAACCATAATACTAGAGAGCTCTCCAACTTTATTTTAGAAATGTCTAACCATTATAGCTAAATTGACTTCTTTCATTTCTATTGAAAAATATTTCTTGCCACTTCTTTTATTGAGAACTGCAGGTCAGGATCCTCACCCTGTATATCATCTTTGGCTAACAGAATTCTCTCATTCTATATAAAGGATTTTCTTAAGACCTGGAGCCTGAGTGACAGATCTAAGAGCCAGCCTGTCCTGTCCATTCACAAAGATAAAACACTCACTACCTTGCATCCCAACATCTGAAAAGGTTGTGGTTTTTTTTCATTCCAGATTAGAAAAGACAGTCCTCCCTAATAATAACCTTAGAGATACTGCTACAAAGATTTTGTTTCTACTCCATCAAATTTTAACCATTATCCATCTCTTCCTCTCTTTTCCCTCTGTCTATCCCTTCTTTATTGTGTTAAATATATTTACCTTCTCTGAATCCAGTCTGTATCCAGTCTTGACAGTAATTTTTTCTTGATTGGACAACAATTATATTCTTTGTCACCAACCTGGGAAAATTTTCAGGCAAACTCCTCTGTGCTTGACACTCCCTTTTCCCACTTCGGAGTAGCTACTTATACACAACTGTATTTATCTTTTAGCAAACACCTTTTTTATTAAATTGCCTGGGAAAAATTATTAGCAAAAAAATCAGCAAAAATTGAACAACAGATATGGTAGGAGGACTGCCTGTCATATTGACGTGCATGGTTGTTTTTTGGTGTTTGTGCCTGATGTTTCATCTTTCACATTTAGAATACTGATTCTTTGCAGCAGAGACCTTTTGTTATTTTTGTTATTAGCTTCTAATACAGTGGCATGCTAGCCCATGAGCAAGACTGATGCTAATATAGATAATGACAATAATAACACCAGCAACCTACTCTGGGAAATGATCGTGCGCAGAATGCTCTTATGACTGGAGAACTGCAAAAATGAACATTTTGCTCTCTTTTCCTTTACAGTCAACTCCATCCTGTCCCCAGTTCGCAACGTATGCATCACAAAATTAGTGAAGATTCTGGTCCAGTGCAAGGTATTACATGTTGCCTGCGGTCACTTTATGAAAAATTTATCATTTAACTTTCTGCCATTTGCATTAATGCAATGAAACCAGTATGAGTTACGTGCAGTCTTCAGGCATTCTCTTCTGAATCTTCTTGTGTACAGTAATGAGACACCACCACCAGTCACCCACGCTGTTACTGAATGAAGAACTGGAGAGCTTTTACATTACAAAACAAACTAGAGCAAAGAATACATAACTCCAGAGGATCAATATGCCACAAGGAGCACCCAATTAACTCTTTTAGTGTATGCCTGGAATTATTTCAGAAGACTCTGAAGTAATGTGAAATGTGTCAATTGTCACATAACAAGGTGCAAGCATTACAGTGAAGTGCTTCTTGACAGTGTGCTGCCACTTTTACTTATTTCTTTGGCATTGGTGCGTCTGACTGTGAATGAAGCAATAAAAATTAGGGAAAACTGTAGTCTTAGGTTGCTTTCTGGGATTGTTAAAGCCAGGACAGGAAAAAGTCACTATATTCAGAAGGTGAACTAACACCATATAAACTTGAGGAAAAATGTGGTAACTTAAGCACCAAGGTGCTTGAGGCAGGCAAAGATTTAGAAATATAGGTGGCATCTAACTTCTAGAAATGCAAAGATCATTTTACCATCTAAAGGTCCTTTTGAATACAAGCAAAATTCATGTTTTTAGAATGCTAATTTTAACCAGAAAGACTACCTTCAAGGAGGTACTCCTATTTTATGCTTAACCTATTTGAAGAATGTAAGCAGTGAGATAAACAGGCCATTTAAGGATTAGATTTTACTTTCAGTGAGATTTGCAATATATATTTTATTCCATGTCCAATAAAATATACTTCAATTCCTTCTCTCAGTACAATGAGTAAAGTGAAACTTAAATCAAGGTATGGGAGGGCTTCCAGAACCCATTTTCTCACAGTGTCACAGGTCTCCATTGCTTAGTATAAGGTTTCTCAGGAGCAATTCCCCTATAGTCTTTGAAGGCAAGCTATAAAAAAAACATTTCAGTATCTAAAGTATGTTTTAAGTAGAATTTGGAGACCTAAATCCAAAAAGGAGATATGTAAGAACATTGATTAACCTAAGCACTGCTTGAATGTCCAGGAGACCGTATCTGATTCATGATCTAGATATCTACAGTGTCCATAAGGGTTTCATCTCACTTAATTTGGATCTAGAGTGTCAGTATTTAAGTTTCAGCTGTTCATTCAAACCTCTTTATAATCAATGACCAATTCAGTTTTACTATTTTAGGCATTAACATTATCATCAGATCTATTACACCATAGAAGTACCCACTTCACTGACCATAAGAAGAGTCTACTTTGTATGCATACGTATTTGCTCCAATGACTCAGAGTCCAATGGGTCTACATTTTTATTAGGAAACTCAATTTGATGCCTACTGCATATGCCCAGATTCACCTTCATGGAGTGGTTCAGCAGCTTTTAAGTGCCTCACTTGTACATAAGGCTGTTTCTAATTCAGCACTAGACCTACATCTCCTGAGGCGAGGAATCTAATAGGCACAGTCTGAAATCATCTATGCTAGAGTGACAACAAAGAGCAGATTGCTGAGGATAGGAATCTGTGTTGGATCATGCAAATTCCAAGACATAAATGAGGTACACGAGAAGAGAAAACTGCTTTAGACTCTGAAGTTTTGTGAAAAAAGAAGAAAAAAATTTCCTGATGGATCACTGGAGTGCTTCTTCAGCATGACAGCTGATGTAAACACCCTCTGGACCACTGCATTTGTTCTAGATAATCACGTATTTCATGCTTACTTGTGACTTCAGTACCCAGAACCTGGCATGAAGGAATGGTAATATTCAAATCAATACCTGTTGTGGATTATACTGCTTAAATCTCAGTGCTTGATGTTTTGTGAAGGGAGGGTTCATCTACTACAAACAAACACACTCGTGTTCAGGATTACAGAACAGATTAAATTCTTCAAGAGAGGAGAAAGACCCTTGTGTGAAACTAACATAAGGCAGTACACTTTTTGGACCTATTATAGAAAGAAAAGTCTGTGGTGCCATGTGCCTGTATGCCTATATATATATGTTACATCTGTGTAGAGTTATCTTTATTTTGAAAGCATTTATCTGACAGAATGGTTCCTATTCTGGTAGGCCCACCTTCTCTCTATGGAGTCCCCTAGTTGTAGTACTTGTCTGGCATAATGTTTTGAAACTACAGATGCTCTAATAGCAAAAATATACTTCTGGGACACCAGAAAGTGGATACAAAGCCAAACACAAAGGGATACATTTCCTTTTTTAAAACTGAAATTGTCTCCTGTGAAAATTACAAGAATTTTAATGTATGGGAAATTATTTTTTTTCATATCTCAACAATCATGAGATAATTGGACAAATACTACAGCCACAAAGCAAAAAGTATGTATTTTATCTAGTGCAAACATATGTAATATTTGCATTCCCACTTTCTGAGGCAAGTTTTGCCTGAGAGAGGCTCTCAATTATTCATCTGTACCAGCTCCAAGGATCTGAACTAAAGCAAGACATGGGGGTAGCATGAGAAAGAAGTGTGTACCACTTCTTCCTCTGCCCAACAATGGTTGTGTGGTAGTACTGGTGATATTGTTGAATCTCAACACTTGCTTGGCACCACTAGCTTCTTTGCTATGAAATGACCATAAAAGATGAATTTCCCTTTATCATCTTATTTCATCAGCACAAAGCAATTATCAACAGATAATTCTGCCTAGGAAAATACTCCATTATTATCACTTACTTGCTTGAATTTGTTTGTCGCATTTAGAGGAATGGGAAATAATCTGTTCATGCTCACTTTTCAAAAAACTGAGTCAAACATTTGGAGATGTATAGAGAATGTTGTTCACAGAAATAATACACTATATCTCATCTGTTGTTTTAGGATCCCATTGTTCCCCTAGTGAATTAATGTTACTTTACAGAGGGGAATCTCAAAGATAACATTCAGCTTTTCCCTGGGAAACTTCTACTCTAAGAGCAATACTTTCTCCTGGGCAGTTGAAATAAAAATTCCAGTGGAAAAATGGCACCAAAAATTAAGGTTCTACATTACTCATCCAAAATATCAGATTGCTATTAAGCTATAGGGGAAAAAACCCTGAAAAACAAGACTTTGGAATCAAAAGTAAAGAATGGAGGCTAGGGACAGGGGCTGGCCAAATCATCTAAGACGCTGCTTCCGTCACTGTTTTTTTGCAGACACAAAGTGGTCCATGAGGTCCAAGTGTACTCAAGAAGTTGCTCAGGAAATGTTTAGGTTTGATAGTAGTCCACAGTCCAAAATTGCTGAGGAGGATATTCCATGCTGTGGGGGTTTTGGATCATGCTATGAAAGTAAAATAGAAAAAAAAAAAATCACAACCAAAACCAAACCAACCAAACAAAAAAACCCCAAACAAGCTAACCAAAACCAAACAGACTGGGGGAAACATAAAACTGAGCAGAAGATTGAGTCTGGAGGTGTCATGATTTGAGAGGCAGTGAAAGTTTAAAAATTGCTAGATACTCCCCACTACAGCAAACTTGCAAGGGTCCTCCATCTACTACAAAATTCCTGAGAAAAACATCTTGTTGTAGTGTATACTCATTGAGTTTCCCCGCCACACATGATTATCAGACTAAATCATACCAATTTCTGAGCGGCACAGTGAACTGGCTAATGAAGGAAGAATCTCATTAATCACTAGTGAAATACTCTTCAGTAAGGTGATTTTCTAAATCATTCTTTTAGGTGAAAGTACTGAAAACTTTAGATTGAAAGCCTGTCGAGGTACAACCACAGTTTATCTGGGAATCTCACTAAAAGCTTGTCTACAAAAAGTATGTGTGTGAGGCGTGAGGGGGAGTTAACTGGATTTGTGCCTTCTTTCATTTCTGTGGGATATTCAAAGATCTTAATGTTTAGTAATTTGATCACCTCACAATGGTCTTCCTTAAGATATTGGGTCTTCTCTGACCCATGAGATGGTGATGTTCACGTCTCTGATCCTTGCCATTTGTTCTCACAGCCAGAACAGCTATTTTCTGAGTGGATTTATTTACATTTTGTTTAACTCACTTGGCACTTGCATATATATGGTCTCTGACATGGAGGTGGGTTGGGTGGTCCCTGTCATTAGTTTTCAACTGAAAGAAACGAACTAGAGCAATGAATTCTGTAATAGGCTCCCTGACAGCTATAATCTAATTTCAGCAGCTCATAGCCTTTGCATTTTACTTACAAGGTCCTACTTGAATTTGCTAGTGAACAGTCATGCATTGAAGTATAATTTGTTGTCTAAGGCATGTAATTTCTTTAAGCTCCTACTGAGATCATTTTCTATTCTGGTAGACCTCAGAGGGTATAACCTCTGGATGGGAAGCTTGCCTTAAGAATGACATTGTGCTTATGCCTACAGGAAACAAATATTGCAAGTTGTTCTCTGAACTGAATAGTTAGGTTACAGTCCTGTTTTTCACTATAAAATCTTGACATTTAATGTTTAAAAATTTCTGTTTTCTGTGCATCTGTTCACTATATGCAAGGATTCATCCACAGAGTCATCCTGTCCTTCAACAGTCATTTTCAAAAAAGCTCAGTAACAACAACAGTCAGGAAACATTAAAAAAACTTTATTCTATTAAAAAGACTGAATTTAGTTCAGACTAGGAAGAGCTGTGTGATGCACAGTTTCAAATGTTTAACATCTTGAATCCTATAATATCCTAAAATCCTTTTGTATGTACCTGGAGTATATATGAATATGAACCTCTTGGATCATTCAGTCCAGTAATGTACTACTGCAGACAATTATGTCATGCCATATACTATAGTTATCTAAATGCGACATGACATTTCTGCATCCATTAGGGATGCAAAAGCCAGAGGTTATTTTAGATTTGCCCATTAGGAAGTTATCCTGGAATGGTAAACTGCAGCTCTGCTGTCCTCTGCTCGGAGGCCACTTGAAGCTCATCCACTGATGCTCTGCAGTAAATGAGAGGCAGCCAATCCCTCTTCCACTAAATGAAAAGCTGCCTCACTTTATCTTGATTCTGCCAAGGGAGTGAACCTACTTCTGGGCAGACACTGTGAGTGAGTGACTGACTGACCCCTTGTACACGTGGCGTGATAAAAGCCCCGTTATCTTCTGTAGAAGTAGAGCAAAAATTACCTTACACTTGCCACTGGAAAGAAGTAGCTTCTTATCACAGTGAGTGTATCCATCATTTGGTACCTCATTAACTTGCGATGATTCAAAGTAGCTTATTCTTACCTTATTTAAAATACTTTTACTAACCTGACCTTATGAATTTTCAGTTCGCTTTCAGTTGGGTTAAACACAACGATTTGACATTTACTTTAAAATAGTGATTTGTGTTCCTGTATAGGGAAGTCTTTTCAGAAACCAACTTTCTGAGGGTTAGACGTTTGTTTTTGAATCGTCACTTAAATTTATTCACCATGAGTTATCCTTGTTTGTTCCTGGGCTAGCATTTCCCTTCAGTTTACGTAACATTTATTCCCCAGTGCACCCACAGGTAACAGTCTTGTCCCTTCACAACTTCTATTTTGCTACACAAGATGAAGCTCATTTGTCTCACCCTGTGTGTTAAATTCCCTTCTCTGATACAGCTAGTAGTCTTTCTTCACTTCTGCATTCCAAATTCATCTGCCTTGAACATGTGTACAATGTGTACATTATTACTAGTGAAGTTTCAATGGGGTCTTTTAAAAAGGAATTATGATGATTCTCATGGCAAGAATATCCTTCTTAAAGCAACTTCAGACAAATTAAATTTTTCTGAATCACAGTGTATTAGTAATTCATAAGTATCTTGTATATACTTATATGTGACTGTCTCTCTGAGTTGCTTCTCCTTACTGATCTCACAGCTCAATGCAAAAATCAAGGGGTTTAATTTTTCCTTTTGAATTTCTCCTGATTTCTGTTATCTCAAGAACATCTAACTTTTCTCATACAACACGCCAGTCCTTCTATATTGACAATGTCCTTGAACTTGTGTCATTGTCAAATGTCAGTAATGCAAACCAGTTTTTATGTCAACATCATGAGCTTAGGAATGCACTACTCACACTTCCCCACTTTACATCACAACCTGTTACCTTCTTGTCTTTAACTAGTTTCATAATCACTCAGCAATTTTTCTGTCAACTACCATCATTTCTTATTTAACTGTTTTTCTACAATGTTGTAAAAATTATTATTTTTTTTAAATCCTAAAAGACCAGGTGCTTTATCAAAGAAATATAGAAGATTAGTTTGGCACCCCTATCCTGGGAATCTAATTGCTCTTATTAACCCATTTTCCATTATGCAGTGGCTTTAGTAAATTCCTCCTTCAATACCTGTTCTGTAGCCCGGCACACTATGACATTAAAATAATGAAGCTGTGCCCCTCATGGACATATCTAGTGACAATAAGATTGCTTTTTTTTTCTTGAAGATGTAATTCCTGCTTTTTTTCCTATTTATAAGTGATAAGGAAGTGAAGTTTGGTCTTCCTTGGCTTTGCAAGAGTGTCATACTAAATGTCTCAAAAATGTTTGGAATCATTCTTTTACGGAAGAAGCTCCATTGTTGACATTTTAACAAAGATTTAATGTCAGCCAAGTGTGTGTAGAGTACTAGAACTAAATAGATGTTAACTAAACTCCAAACAGTTTAGTCAATATGACTTTTCCTTTCTCAGTCATGCAGGACCCTTCTGTCTTGTGATTAGAAAGATAACTCCAAGACTTACAAGATCTGAATATATAACAAGAAAAGATCCATAAAATTGATTACATTTGGGCTGAAGACCCATTTATAGTGCACCAAAAAAATCAACTGTTTCTTTTTTACATCACCTGTAGTAATAAATCTGAACAATACACAATGAGATAATATTAAGTATCAACAAAAAGATTCCCTCATAAATACCATAACTGATCAAGCAACCCTGTGGCAACATTCCATCTAAATACGTCAAGATTCATTAGATCTTTGAAACTTTGGAGATGCATTTGAGATAAAAGGTATATTTTAAATTTATAAACCATATTTTTAAAGTGCGGTAAATAATTACAAAGAACTTGGATGGCCTGACTTCTTATCTAACGGAAACCAGATATTGTCAGTGGTCTAACTCCATTATGTTATACTTGGTTTCTACATTCACTCACAGAATCAAAATCAGACTCACGCAAGGCCACAGCATCAGTGCTGAATGGCTCAGCTGGTTTTAAGGATAAAATGGAATCACTAGAGGTCAAGCAATCACTCAGTGAAACGAAAAATGTAGAAGAGCCTTGAGAAAAGCAAAAGGTGAGGATCTACATTTTATCATTTTACTGATTGGACTTATTAAAGATGAACTTAGTGTCTATGATAACAGCTATGGCGATATCACTGGTAGACACAGAAGAGGCAATTTTAAAGAGTATTTTGAAAGGATAGGCTGAGTTTATACTGTGCTACAATTCAAAGAATTGAAGTCACTTTGCATGCAGTATAGAAAACCTCTAATGGGGTCATTGCAACAAAACCATCACTTCTTTCTTCATACGAACCCCACAGAGTGTCACAAGAGATGTTGGCCCCAATCATCCTCTTCATTTAACTTGGTTTACATCAGGTCAGTAAAGCAAAGAATTCTTGTACTAACCTGCTCCTCACAATCTATTCAGCCGCAAGTGGAGGCTGTTTATTGCCTGTACACAGCTACTTTAGTATTACTGACATAACTGAGAATATAAACAGGAAGGAAGATATGCCAGGAAAGCTGCTGTGTGCTTCAGTTTTCCCCAGAAAATGGAGCAATGTTTCAGTATCAGAGATGCTCTGCAAAGTGCAGACCAGCCATGATCTTCCTCAAACTACATTAGCAGGCTGATGTGCTGTCTTTGCTCCATCTTCCCTTGTGGCATGTCCTGGTTTCACTCTGTGCCCCTTGGCTACACCATGTCAGAGAAAATCTTTGGGGCAGATTCATACATCTAGCAAAAGGATATTTATGAACTTCTTTTAGGCCATTTCCCTTTAGAAATAAATGTCCACAATGTTTTGTAGGCCAAATGGCATTTCATACAGTTGTCAACAGCATCCCAGAAAAAGCTTTTGTCAGTTCAAGGAGTCTATTGTCAAAGTACCCAGTACAGATAAATACTTTAATTTCTTAAAAGTTATATATCAGAAAATATTTTCCAGAAGAATAAGAACAACATTCTCAAGGCAGATGGAAAAGCAATAAGATAATTTCCTTTCCATCAAATAATAAGAGTATAAAAATGCATTAAATTATTTATGTCTGGAAAGACATTTCAATATAAAAAATTTACTCATTTTGGAAAATCTATAGGCATGGAATATATGAAACAGGAAAGAATTACACTGTCTTGAACATTGAATTTAACTTTCCATTAGCTTATGTTGATGATTAAATTATGCTGATGTGAGGGTTATTGTGCCCTTGAGCCAAAGTTTAACAGTCCACTTACAGTCTAGTAATAGAGATATTAAGGAATGATGATTCTGTCATACTGCTGGTGTTATAATAGATGTATTTGGATGGCTGTTCACATAGAAATGTATTTAAATGAAATGAGCATCATATCAATCATGATCTGCAACACATCTTGGATTTTTTCTGGCACTTTATCTATTTAAATTACATCTAAATTATAAATACTGTGAATATCAGCAGTTAAAGTAATATTAGCCTAACAAAGGAGATAGATAGCAGAAATACTTTGTTACTTCACTGTGACCTACAACATCATTGCATTTTGTGAGATTATTGCCATAACTTGCCTCACCATTTTCACTTTGTAGAGATTTCTGCATCATTCTTAAAATTCATTATACTGCAGAAGCACAGACCTTTGTTGAGAGGTGACATACCATGTGCCTGAAAATGTATACTGTATCGTCTATAAGGCCCTGAAATAAGGTCTCCAATGTTAATAATTGCCATACAATAATAATTCAATTTTAACTTTACAAGGCTTTTAAAAGTTTTTCAAACATCATAGATGTGAGGCATTTCATTCACTCCATTTTGTTTGACACCTTACCTGTTTGTATCCTACCTTAATGATATTCCCTTAAACAAATTTTTCTGAGGAAAAGGGACAATGACTAAACTTCAAAACTATATGTGGTTAGGTATATGCCTTGAAATAAAATCTCCTCTCTTCCTAAGGACATTTTCTGCTTTTTCCTGTTTCCAAAATTATGACAAAAAGAACCAACAAAAAACAGTCCATCAAATCACAAAGTCTTTATTAACAAAAGCTGCAGATAAGTAAAAATTATTCATTAGCTAAGCTTCTGGAAAATCTGTTAGACTAAATATAAGTGTTTCTGCATGAGAAAAATCGCAAAATTTTTCGAGTAAGCCAAGCTACTCCTCTTGTGAAGTGGAACATGATCTGTGCAACTCAGCAGGGCCAATTGCATATTCTAGATGCCTTGAACGGCAAAGAATACACATGGAAAAACAATATATGTGGGTCTCATTTGCACACCTCCCTGATCTGAGAATAAATAAATGTATGGATGAGTAGCTGTGGGACCCAAAGCCCTGCGATTAGTTAACCATAGGAGCACAAGAGAAAGGTATCAGTCTGTCTCAATATTCTCCCTCTGCCAGAGGCCAAAATAGGATTCCTGGGGATGAGTACAGGAAGCATGACCTGTACAAAGTGATCATTTCTAGAAGAGTAATTTAGTACCTTGAGACAGAAGTTGCGGTTGAACCATAATGTTAAATGTTCTCCAATGGAGCTCAACTTTATGAATTTCTTTTTGAACCTGTTTATACTTTGACCTCCATGAGACCTGTGGCAGTAAGATCCACAGTTTAATAATGGAGAAATAGTGACAAACTGTTCCCAGTTTACCTTTTTCACACAATATATGCTTTTATGTACTTCCATTGTCTTTCCCTTCAGCTGTCTCTTTCCAATCTGAAGACTCATAGCCTGCTTTTTCTGTCTTTACACTTCTGCTTTTACAGCACCCTGTGGCAATGAGTTCCACAGTTAAATAAATGAGGAAGCAAAATAAAATAATTCCCATCTTCTACACACTATTTGCAATGGTACAAACCCTTATGCTTTCTTAAATTGCCTTTTCTAACCTGAAGAGTTCGGGTCCATTTTATGGGTAAGCTTTACTTTTTAATAGGAGGTTGCTTTAAACTTTTCATAATCTTTGCTAGACTTCTCTGTGCCTTTCTTAGTTCTTTGTTTCTTATTGATAAAGAGTAGAACTTACAGAAGTTTTAAAGTTAAAGGCACACCATGGATTCTTAATGGCATAATCATTGCTCTGTTTGCTTTTCATTCCTTTTCAAATAATCCTAAACAACCTATTTGCTTTTGTGACCATTGTAGAACTGTCTAACAAGATCTTTTTTTCTGAGTGATTTTAAGTAATTTAAAGTCTATCATTATGCATATATTTTCCCCTATGTGCATTGCTTCTCATTTACCCACACCGAATTTCATTTTTCATTTTTTCACCGCATTGTGAGACTTTCCTGTCTCTCTCGGCAACCAGTCGTAGTTTCTACTATAAGAATACTGTTTCAGAGGCAGATAACAAGGGTCGATCACACAGACATGTTGTCATGTGAGAGAAGCTAGTTACTGTCTTTTCTGACCTGTATTCAAGATGTGGTACATACATTTATCCACTTTAGATCTTTATATGTATCTTTATGGCCAGACTGATATAAAAGACAGATTGATATAAAACATACATTTTCAATACTTTATAATGAAATGTTCGCAATGAGTTAACAAAACTGGGGTGAGGAGGGAGGATTTACTTCTCACTAAGGCAAAAAGTTGTTTATTAGCTAGCAAAGTAGAAAAAATGACATCTGATTTAACAAAGACACATTAGCATTTCCAAGGATGTGGATTAATCCACTTCTTTGGATTAAGAGACATGACAAGCTGTCTGTTTCTTGCAGATGGAAGACATAAAAAAAGTTTTGGGGAAAGAGATTATATGTCTGGAACCTTGGAGGTTTTCAAAGGAGAGATTGGCTATAAAAGCTAACATGCATCACCAAGACAGGGTGCTCTATAATAATGCAACATGAGGAGTATGATAAGCAAAAACAGAAAATCCCTGACAATCACCTTGTCTGGACAACTTATCACAAATCAACTAAACATGAGAAAAAGGGAGAAAAAGGATAGCTGTTTCTCACCGTAACATTAAAGCAAGCAGTTAAAGCATAGTTTTTCTTTCTTTTCTTTCTTTTGTAAAGTTTTGTAATTGTTTTGCCTCTTTTTCGTGTTGTAAACAAAGTAATTTATTATGCATTTTACTTAACATGGTTTGAGTTAGATGTATGGTAGAGCAAAATACAACTGGTAAGTGAGTAACAATAAGGCATTCCTCACACAAAAGTGAAATAAATCTATTAAACAAGTGTCCCTCTTACGTTTTTTGAGGTTTGTTTAGGCCCAAGTTGAGTATCTCACATGCATCAGTTGCCCACACACTCAGTGATTCCTTCTGATACACCTGTGTAATGCATCTTATTTCCAAGTCACCTGTTCCACACTGTGGAACATTTTTCCATGTATTCATTCATCCTGTTCTTCATTCTAGTTTTTAAGAAGCTGCCTGACACGGAAATCTGGTCTATAATCCTAAATTATTTCTCCTAACACTTTTCAAGTTTTAAATCCTATTTTTCTCCCTCCATTCCTTGAATCAGATTTGCTGTAAGCAGTAGATTATACCCCAGTTAGAAATTTACCAGTTTCATTTTTGTGCGTCTCATGAACTTTTGGGTAAATGTCATTAATTCCATCTTCCTCTATTTTTGTTTTCAGCAGCTTCACAGAGTCTTAAATATCCAAGGTAACAGTCACAATTCTGGTCAGAGTAGAGATCTAATGACCTTTCGTTTTGACCACATCTTTCAGGCTAGTTCCTGACTAGATACATTCAGTGACCTGAATATATCTGTGCTGAACTGTAATCCAACTTCATCCGAATAAAACAGAAATCTTTTCAAGAGAATTAAAATGATATCTTAATATAAATTAAAGGAACCTTCTTTTTAAGCTAAGTGGAGAGTAAAAGGTAAAGCAAAAATATCATAATCAGTGAGCAGAGACGAATTAAATTCTTCACTAGCTGTTTCTATATACGCATCGTTCAAATTTGTTGAATCAACCACCAGCCACCTCAGCAACAAGCTGAGTGACATTCTCTCTCATGTTCTAAATCATCGCCAGAAGATGATCAGTCAAAAATCTGATTTCACAAAAATATCTGCCTTCATTATGAACCCCTAGCAAGATTTATCTTTCACTATAGAAAGATACAGATGCTTCTGTACGGCAAGTCATTCTTTTACTTGCTGTAGTAGGACTGTTTCCTTTGAGAGGACATAGTCCTCTAATTTCTGCATCTTTTTATTGCCATCTTGAGGTGAGCCAGTGGGGTTGTTTAGGAAATTCAGGGAAGGGGTTAATTTTGCTCCAAGCCTGAATACCCAATAATATTTTTGTTTCACCATGTCTCAGTCTTCCTAGACAGCAGAGAAGACTTTGAATTTTTTTTTACGTTAATCAGATTGACAGATACCAAAAAATAATGTGGTTTGGAGATGAGTATATAAGGGTGAGTCACTTTTCCTAAAATGGTTATCCCTGATGAATCAGGCTTTGGAGGTCTATATCTCTCCACTGAGATTCTTACATTCTCTTGAAGAAGTCCTCAACTGGCTTTGTCTAGTCACTGAACTTCTGACTGAAGTGAGATGAACAGAGTTCTACTCACAGAGTGCTGATGGATAAAATGACCACTTTTTCACTTTAACTTGTCTAAAGTATGCAGCAAGAATATTCTCTTCTGGTCATATTTCTTCACTTAACACCCAAAAAATCACTTAAAGCCAGATAAGGTGAACTGTAGATTGCATAGATGTCTCTCTGTTGACTCATAGGAAAAAAAAAGCCTTAAAATATTCATGAAGATTTTATGGCATTTTTACAAAATTAATTCAAAAAATAATCCTTTCACTGATTGCTAAGCATGGATAGTGGCATAAACTGAAAGAGATTTTGAAATTATTATAAAGAGAACATTTGTATATCAGCTTCTTGCCAGGTAAATGGGTAGAATTAAAATGGCACGGCAAATTGGCAGAGAAATAGGCAGATTAACCGTGAAAATTAAAGCTTTGTAAAACAGTCCTTAGAAGAGAAGTTATTTTCTCTTCTTTATGAAAAATGTTAATGAATTTCTAAGCATTTGAGTAAAATACAAACATAATTATTAAATATACAAAGCAACCCCTGAGATTAAAAACTTTTTAGCAGCCGACTGAAACCGCTATAAACAGAGGCTTTATAACCACTGATGTACTGAAGAAAAAAGTATTCAGTTTCCACTTTTAAGAAGGTTATACGATGACATAGAAAACTGATCAATGTGGTGCACAAGAAGCAATATATCATCCTTCTAAGCAGAAGGATTTTTAAGCATGTTCATGTGTATTTTACAACACAATCCATCCGGAGCCACTGCACTACTCAATCCTGTATGAATTTTTACTGTAAGGCCTCATATAATTTTCTGGAAATCAAAAATTATCTAAGTAAATTATTTCTATCTGATCTTCCTCTCATCTCATAATTCAAAGTGCGATTACTATACAAGTGGTATCTTTTTTTTCTTTTGTGAAATATCTAAAATAGAACAAATAGGAACCAATATAGATATAAGGTAGGATTCATTGCTTTACCATCAGTACGTAAAGGTGCGACTGGATCCAAGCTTGTAACATGTGGCCCAGGAGAGAAACAGGAATTATCAGGGAGCAATTCTCTTGGCTGAGGTGAGTACCTGACAAAGGGCAGCTCAATCTCACTTTGTGGTATCCATTTCTCTCCAACAATTATACAGGTAGCCTAAGGAAATTGCTTGCATCTAGCTTTTAGGTATCTGAATTTACGTGAGATGAAGCATGTCTTTATTGACTGTTACACAAAGACATTGTAGTTAAATGAAGCGAACAGATGAAAGTGGGTCAATGGGGACAGAGAAGGTAACAAGAGTCTCTAATTCTTTCTAAGGCCCTTTTACAAATAAAAGCAAACCAAAAAAAGAGCCCCAGTGACAACACTCCTGTCATGGAATCATGTTACCTTCTACACATTTTGCACCCACATGATTCGTGGTCTACTTTGGTTTTACTGGTGTTGCACTACTACAAAGGTGTGCTGCCCTTCCTTTTTCCCTGTCAGCAGGTGAACAGGAACCCTCTTCACACAGGGTTTATGTATTGCGTGTATTGTACTGGTTATGTGTTGTTTGTATGGGCCCACTGACTCTGCTTCCAGGTCACAAGCAGGGAAGTAAGACTGCCTGCCTAAGGCAAAATATCTTTACTGTTTTACTTCTTGGTGGAGAATGCTATTCATCATTGCACCCTCAGAACAAATTTCTGTAACATGGGGAATATTACAAAGCATTTTCTTTATGAAATAACCTTCCTGTCTCTTCTCATTAAATTCCATATTTCCCCTTTCTAAATTGTGTATAAATAGATCTTACTGGTTTAGCCACTGATGTTCATTTTACCATGCAAATCTCATTCTTCCAGCTGCAAAGCTACCCTTTTCTGTTGATCCTTGCACTTTGTCTTTAGTCACTTATCTCCAGAACCTTGCCCCCTTTGCCCTCCCAGGTTCCCTCAGTCTCTTACCATTACAGCTACAAACGGATGGAGACTGCAGCTGGAAAGGGGATCAGAACACAGATTTATACCAAACATTCAGTACTACTGGTATTTGGACAAAGAATTTGCCTGCAGCCCGTAGGAGAATGAGGTAGATTAAATTGGTTTGATGTTGCAAAGTGAGTGACATTTTTATATTTTAATTGAGAGAGACTAGCAACTAGGAGAGGATAGGAATGCAAGAGCAGGGAGGAGAGAAAAAGAAAGGAAATAAAACAGCCCCTGGCAGGAAAATATGAATAAATAAGATTACTTTTTAGATTCTGTATTGTAAAGCAGGGGATTATAACAGGATGAATATGAGAACTTGAAGCTAACAGGAAACATAAGCAGGACTTCAATTATAGTATGTTTGAAATGACCCTTTTATCCTACAGTTTGCAACAGAGAATAATCTGTCAATCAACAAAGCTAATCTTAAAAGGACATTCTGGGTATTACTGTTATTTAATGTACCTTGTTTAACATCCTGGTTTTTCATCAGAAGTGATATAGCATGAGTCAGATTCCATTTCACTGCACATGCTGAGTAGTCATTCTTTACTCATTGAGTAGTTACGCTGATTTCAAGGAGACAACTTAGCAAGTAAGATGTTACATAGTAAAGCTCAGACCTGACCAAATGTTTTTGCCCATCCATCCAGTGAAGGTGTTAAATGCAATATATGAAAATATTTATAAATTATGCCCCCAAAACTTCCAGTACTCTATTTTGCTGGTTTTTACAAGAAGACACTAGTGTACTTTGAGGTTAAATCATGGAGATCATAGAACAGATTATTTCTATCCAAATTTAAGCAAGTAAAGGAGACCATTGAGCAAAAAACCCTAACTAACCAGAGCTTCTACATTACTCATGGAGGGATGAAGGTTTCAAAAGAGGCTGATTTCAAAAGATCCAGTGTAGTTGAACCTCTCCATTTTTTTCAGTGTAATAATACAAGTTCCCAACTATGCCAAATGGTGCCTGTTAAATGTCCACAAAGATACATTCTTTCTTTTTAGTGTATTACGGTTCTGTGTTGTTTTTAATATAAACTTTTCTCAAATATCTTTGACATTTTAAATATTATATGCTAATGCTAAACTTCATCCATTAAGTATCCATAATATTAATGCCGAAATATTCTAGTTGCCGAACTTGTTTTTTATAAGAAGATATACTACATTTAATTGATGTTATCAGAGAATTATCCATCCAGAAAATATGAAAGGAAAAATTGCCTTCTAGAGGTGCTTATCACTCTCACTGTCTGAAGAATAAACTTAGATGACCCATTTAAATTAAGCACCTAACCTGCTGAAGTTTATGTGTGCGTTGAGTCTTGCATTACAAGGGTTTTGAAGCATCCAACTTTGACTGACATACAGACGAAGCAACCATATATGCCATTTAATAGTATGTGACAGATTTGTCAGTGGACTTTCCTATAAGACAGAAGCTTTGGAACTTGTGTAATGTGGAATGCACTGTTTACAAGAATCATCAACTTCCTTCTACTCTTCATTTCATCCCTTATTATTGATGTCAATGCAAAGACAAATCCATTGATCAGCACTCTGACCAAAAAGGTACTAGAAGTGCCAACCTTACACTTTAACTGATCTGGCTTTTGTCACTCCTTCCTCTTTTCTAAAATCCATTTACATTCTGTAATTCTTATTGTAAGTCCTATCTCCAGATGATTTCTTGTGGTTGGAATCTTAGATTCAGACATTCTGCTTCAGTGGGAAGATGTGTTAACTTTGACCCAAGTTAAAGTGAAATTTTCATCATGTTTTTGATTTAAAAGCCACTAGCTAGACTCTAAAGACCAGATACTTTTCTTTGTACCTTTATTGTATATGTTAGGTGCATAGGAACTTTTTATCTGAATGCTTTCTGCAGCCAGAATAGGCATTCTTATTAATAAGATTGTCAGTCTTTCTTGTTCAAATTATTTTTAATATTAATGTTTGGAGGTAGAAGGAATGGCAACTATGCAGATGCACCTATTTATCATGCCCTACCACTATGCATTTGGAAATTTCTCAGCTAGCAAATCAACATAGATTAAACTATATAAAACACAGTGTATTTATGAAGATTTGACCTTGACACATTTATTCCAGGGTTTCCTAAGGCAGTGAAAGATAATACTGTTTTAATGTACTTAAATAAAAACAATTAGTGGAGGTTGATATGTATAAACGAATTTGTGAGAACAGTGTAATGGTGGCAATGTTTTTCAAGCTTACATTGTTTATTTCCTCAGCTGGTGTATTTTTATCCTTGTAATCTCCACAGTCATGCATCGTATCTGTGTGCCTGTCTTGTCCTCACAAAAAGATTTCTTTCGAAATCAGACAGTGTGAAGTGCTAATGGCTTTTCGATTGACTAGACTTGTTTGAAACTAACTTTTGAAGTAATATTGGAATCCAAAGTTCTTCCACCTCTGTAAGGTAGCATTAGTGCTTTTTGCTGGGTCACAAGCATGTGATTATCTGAATATTTCTCAGTTAATTTGTAAACTCTTTGTGCCAGAATTGTCCTTCTTTTTTTGTGTATCCGTACAAACAAGCAAATCATCATAGCCATTTGTTATGGTGGGTTTATTTCCCCACACTCTTTTCTAATTACAAAGTGATGGCAATTGGTTTTGAGTGGTGAAAGGTATTAGTTCGAGTAGCAGCAATAGCAAAGGTGTTAGAAGTATTCTTCTATATGCTCAAATAGGAGTAAGGCATAATGTTTTACTACTCTGTAGGGAGTTATAATAAGCATTTTAAATGTAAAGCTGCAGCGAGCAGTTTAGCAACTATCTGAACTCTGGAGAACAATAAAGTGCTTGTAAACTCACTTGAATAAGTTCACAACCTAAAGGGAAATAGCGAAAGTAAGAAAAAAATTTGAAACATTACTCCAGTTACTGCAATTCCTAAATGCTCACAGATGTTACTTGTTTTTAGAAAGTCAGTTCACCTTACCTGTGCCACCTAATATACTTCCTAGCCTTTTCCTTTTAGAATCAAATGAATGCAGACAAATGTTTGCAAACACGTGCACGATTTGAAATGTAATTCGATGTATCATGTTATAATCCTCTGGGAGAATTCAGTGATAGAAAAGTCTGACTACAATGCATAATCTGACTGTTTTTCCCCTTTTGATCAATGTGTTTCCATCTGCATTCTTTTATAGGACAGAAGATAATTGTGTTGCACTGGCATGCAGAGAATTTGTTAAAAGTTAAAAACCTGGTTGTTGTGGGTTAACTCCAGTAGGCAACTAAACACCACAGACTGCCTGTGTCTTTCTTGAATTGTGGGGACCAGAAATAGACACAGTACTCCAGGTGTGGCCTGACAAGCGCTGAGTAGAATGAGATGACCACATCTCTCTCTCTGCTAGCAGTGCCCCTTTGGATGCAGCCCAGGATCTAATTTGCTTTCATTGCTGCAGCAGCGCACTGCTGAGTCATGTTCAATATGTTGCCGACCAGGACCTCCCCAGGTCCCTTTCAGCAAGGCTGCTCCCCAGCCACACAGATCCCAGCCTGTACTGCGCTTTTTTGGGTTTTTTTGCACTGTCCCAGGTGCAGGACCTTGCACTTGTCTTTGCCGAACTTCAAATGGTTTTTGCTTGCCCACTCTTCCAGCACGTCCAGCTCTCTCTGGAAGAATGCTCTCCCTTCTTGACACGTCCACCTCACCACCCAGTTTTGTGTCATCAGCAAACTTGGTGAGACTGCTTTCAGTCCCATTGTGTAGATCCTTTATGAAGATGCTGAATAATGCTGAAGATACTGAATAACCCAATATCAATCCCTGGGGGACCTCACTTCTGACAGACTGCCAGCCTGAGTAAGAACCATTGATCACCACCCTCTAAGTGTGGCTTCTTAGCCAATTTCCTACCCACCCTGCAGACCACCCACCCAATCTGTGTTTTACCAGGTTGTCTAGGAGGAGGCTGAGAAAGGATGTTGAATGCTTTGCTGAAGCCCAGGTAAACGACATCCTCTGCTCTCACCATGTTGACAGATGATGTTATTTTCTTGTAGAAGGTGATCAGGATATTCAGGTATGATTTACCTTTGGTAAATCTGTGCTGGCTTTTCCCAAACACCTTCTTCATTTGGCTTTTAATAGTTTCTAAGAGGACTCATTCCATTACTTTCCCAGGGATCCAAATAAGACTAATAGGCCTGTAGTTTCCTGCATTCTCTTTTGGGCCCGTCCTGTAGATGGGTATGAAATTTGCTCTCTTCCAGTCATCAAGGGTAACCCCTGATCTCCACAACTTTTCAAAGATTAGAGACAGTGAACAGTGGCTTTGCAATGTCAGCCACTTCTCTTAATACCCTGGGGTGGATTTCATGTGGGCCCATAGATTTATGTAGGTTCAGCCCCTGGAAGAGGCCACAGGCCAGATATTCCTCCACTACTGCTGGCTCGACACATGAGTTGTTGTAGCTATTTGATCCTGTGGTCTGGGGTCCACCTATGCCATTAAAAACAGAGGCAAAAAAGGTATTGAGAACATCTGCCTTGCCAGCGTTAATAGCAACTAGTTTCCCTGCACTGTTTAGCAAGGGGCCTATGTCTTTCCTGTGCTTCTGCTTACTGCTCATGTATCTGAAGAACCCTTTCTTGTTGTTCTTTACGTCTTTGGGCAATTTCAGTTCTAGCTGAGCCTTAGCCTTCCTGACTGCATCTCTGCATGCCCTAGCAAGGTTCTTGTAGTCCTTGGTGGGACCTAGTCAGAAGTTGGTCCAGTGTCTCCAACCAGCCTATTCTCATCTATGCAGATGACTGGTTGGGGAGCTCCTGAACCACTCATGGAATTAACAACTGAAAAGCACTGGATGTGTGTACTGGCACAGCCTTGATACCCATCTGTATCACATTTACAACTAAAGAACAAAATTGATTTTCATATTTATAACTTAAATCCCACTGCTCTTGTCACACTTGTGTTGTCCAAATTGTATACAAGATAAAAATGGCTTTCATAGAAGCATAGACTCGTACAGGCTAGAAGGGACCTCTGAAGACTGTCCAGTCCAACCTCTTATTCAGAGTAGGTCCAGCTAGAGCAGGATGCTTAATGCCTTGTTCAGTTCTGGTTTTGCTATATCTAAGGATGGAGAACTTACAACCTTTTTGGCAAAACAGTGTTTCACTTCCCTTATTATGAATATCTGATGTCTAATCAGAATTTCCTGTGCTGTAACATTTGACACTCGCCTCTTTTCATTATCATTTTGTACTTCTGAGAAGAGTCTGTCTTGTCTTTTCTGTATCTCCTACTGCGTAGTCAAATGCATCAATAAGATCATTCATTTAAGTTTTTCTTCTTAAAATGGAAGAAGCCCCTGAACCTTCTTGGTCATCCTCCATGGGACTCATTCCAATATGTCAAAGTCTTTCTCGTACTGAGAAACCCAAAATTGAATGAAGTACTACAGATGCAATTGAACAAGTGTCGGAGTGATAGGAATAATCACTCCCCTTACTCTACTGACTACTCTTTTGCCAATACAGCCCAGTATGCAGCTGGCCACCTTCACCTCAGGGGCATACTGCTGCCTAACTTCGTTTGTTGTCTGCCAACACTCCACAGTGATTTCCTACACAGCTGCTTTCTATCCCATCAACTCCCCACTGCTAACAGTGTTAGCCTCTCCTGCAGGACTCAGCATTTGCCTTTGCTGAACTTTCTGAGATACCTGCCAGCCCAATTCTCCAGCCTGTATAGCTCTCAACACATAATAGACCTACCCTCTGGTGGTATCATCTACAAACTCGTTAACATCCTATCGTCCAGGCCACAAACAAACATATTAAATATCATCAAACACAATATCAATCCTTGAGGGATGGCCACCCATCGTGACCAGACACCAACTGGACTTTGGATCCCCTGTCTCAATATTTTGATCCTGGAAGTCCTACCAGTTTTCCACCCTGTTATCCAGTCAATATTTCATCATTACGGCTCCAAAGATACTATGGGAGAACATGTTGAATGCCTTGCTAAAAGCAAAGTAAACAGCATCCACTGCTCTCCCCACATCCACGGTCACCTATTTCATCATAGAAACCTGTCATCTTCATCAGGCTTGTTCTGCCCCTTGAAAAGCCACAAATCCACAAAATCACAAAGAAGTTTTCTGTTTATATCTTAGAACTCATTTTTCGGTGTTCTCCAAAATGATAGGCAAAATTTGATGAAAAAACCCACTAATTTCCTTCAATTTCCAATTACTTTGTTTCAGTTAACTGCCTTTTTATGCATAGGCTCCTACTATGATATTGGCAATTATGTGATTAAAAAGATGCAAGTAAATTATAATATGTGAACTATTTATTTAAAAATTCTAATTGAAAAATATTACCATTATTTCTACTGATTATAAAATATGCAATTAGTCCTGTAAAACTGATCACTACTATGCCAAGAAAGCTTAATGAGTTTCAATATCTTGCAGTATTGAAACAGATGTGACATTACTATATTCAGCAAATCTAGTTAAACACTTGCTACCATCTTGGAAATAATTCACACCAACCATTATTGTGTTATCACATATTAATTAATACAACAACTTCAGTTTTTCTGTCTCTGTGTGTGCAATAGCATATTCTCATATTTTTTTTTAAGCTTTCAATCAATATTATAAATCTAGTTTTGGAAGTCTGGACTATTATTTGCCCAATAGGGATTAAAATTAAAAAAAAAAAAAAAAGGATTAAAATTCAAAAGCTTCCACTATATCTCCATTATGAGAAAAAGGTTTCTGTAAATAGTCACCTTGCTAAAATTTTGTGTTATCTTGGACAGACCAATGTCTTATAATTTACATTGCTTAGTGTAAGAAAAAATGCGTAAGTGTGTCTTGGAAAGATAGCCAACCAGCCAGCTGACATAGACAGTTAATAATGGTGGCTGAGCTGACTTCATAGATCTTTAAAATTTGTTTTTTGATAATTGTTCGAAGCAGCTGTAACCCTAAAGGTCTAAGTTTCAAGTGAAAGAGAGAAGCCCTTTGCTGGATAAGAGTAACTGCAGAAAACCTGTTTGGACTTGGATAGAGAATGCAGTTTCTAAAAAATTTTAAGTGTTCTTCAGCTTAACCAACATGCTGCCAAAGGTGAAGATTAGGAAAATCTGAAGAAGGACATACTGCTGCTTTTGGTTATAATGAAAATATCTGCTATTACAATGAAAGGTATGAAATAATAGACCTCTTTATTCAAACTACTGTTTTGTATGGACATTTTGCTACTAAACATTCCATGTGGAAATTTCCACATACCCAGATACTATTTTGACACAAACTGAAATAGATAGATGCTGACATATCCTTGATAATAACTTTGTCTTTAAATGTGTAATGGCTTGGTTTGCTTTGCAATAAACAGCACCTTTTCTGTTATTCAATCAACTTACAAATGGCAGAAAATTTTAACAAATGGCCAATGGCCACCTTTGTTAATTTCCCATAATTTGTTTGAATATTTGCAGCAGTGTTGTCTGATAACTTCAGTAATGTCACAGGCCACTGTAACAGTTTTCCTTACATATATTTTATATAGCATACATAAAAAATCTAAATATCTGTTGTTTGAAACTCTGAGAATACATTCAACAACTACTGCTTTTCTTTTCCATTAATTTGTGTTGTCGTAGGTATGCGTACAGTTTTTCTGGTTCATAAATCACATCCAATGTACAAAATTTCTGCTTCATATGATGACTCTAAAAGCCTATAAGATTTTTTTTGATTGAAAATTTTGCCACTTTCCGAAAGATAGATTTTGGTAACAGCTCACTGTAGTGTGCAAACACTTAGCACATTTACTATAGGGTTGTAGAATTTCTTTCACAGTAGATAAATTTGCTGTTATTGTTCTTTCCCTCCTTCACAGAATGAAAGTTATATTCCTTTGTAGGCATACAGAATTCCTTATCGTTATATAAAGGAGACTTGTTCTTTGATTTAGAAGTTGATTTTCCTCTCACAGCTACTTCTTATTTAATCTGCTACACTTTACAGAGCTCTTTAAAAATGTGTTTCCAACCCATGTTACACATTTTCAGGTGAAATTATTTTTCACCTACCAGCTACGTGAATTCGTAAAAGAGAGAGGGCTTCCTAATGCCATAAATCCATAAATACATGTACATGATTTAGCCGTTCATATTGCTTGAAAGGAAAAGGAAAAAGCTATTTTTTGCTGGGCAAAAGTTGAAGAGGTTAAAATACATCACGTTGGGTTGAGGAAACAGATGTGTTTGCAAACACATTTACGCTGATGATGGAACCAGATTTTGAGAATTTTTGTGTACACTTGAACTTTATGAGCTTGAGATTTCCTAAAGGAATTGAACTACAAAGGCTTGAAATATGTTAACAGCAGTTTCCTTTTAGCTCTGCAGTGGTACTCTGTGAACACCAGAGCGGTAGGAGAGCAAGGGCAAAAATGGGCAAACTTGTAAACAGAGTAAATTCCTGTTCTTACATATTTGCTATGGATTTTTATGGAATAACTGTTTATGAGGTGAATACTAGTAAGCTTTTTTAAAAATTTCCTCCATTTTCAGAATATTTTTCCTAATATTTCTGCCTCCAAATTTTGTACACGGAGTTAAAAAAGAGAAAATATGCACACTTACTCTTTCTCTATAATGCACACACAGACACACATACTCATTCAAAAATAGACAGTGTGTGTGAAGAGATAATCAGGGAGAGTCAGACAAAAATTATATTGAATTATAAGTGGAGTTAGTAAAACCACCTTTTATCAGAATTGCTCAGCTTTCTGCAATATGATCTGAAACCAATGTACAGCTTCTAGCAGAGCCAAAATTTAACCCTCAAAGTGAATTTTTACAACGTGTCAGGGATTTTGCTTACTTTTTTAATTTTACTTTTCATCATGAAACTGGACTGGAATATTAGGACTTTACTGTGTACCACACAACCATTCAAACCCGAAATCCAGTTTGGAAAGTAAGGTAACCTTCCTTGATCTATCTTTGTTTATTGGAAGGAAAAAAGTCAAAAAATGTTTACAGAATATTCTGACCACTATTTATTGTCCGTCATCCCACAGATCCAACTGTCTGTGACTTCAAAGTATCCATGTTGTTAAAGAAATGGCACCAAATCTACATGATTTTGTAGCATCAGAAGGGATGATAACAGCACCCTCTGAGATATCAAGTTAATTATCCTCCTAGATTTCTAAATATTTATGTTCCAAGAACATATATCTTTAGATCCAAAACAGTTCCACTTTCTTCCCAAGTCTCGAGATTATCTGCTATGAGAACTATAAACTTTACCCTTTATTTCTCCTTCTTAATAATTTTATTTCAGGAAAGAGAATTTTTTTTAAAAAAAAAAAGACAAAACCTACAAAGAACAACAATTAATGAACATTGCATGGCAAAGATTGAGAAGTTTAAATCAGTTTTGAACAGAACAGTATCTCACGCTGAGACACGTAAACCACTTTAAAAAGTGCTTTCCAGAAACACGTCAATAATTTCTTTAAAGATTATTACTATTGTGGCTTTACATTTCCACCAAAACAAGTGTTTGTAATGGATGGTTCCCAACAAAATACACCCATTTGGAGTCACCTGCACTTCTTACAAAAAAATGACTAGGTAAAGAAAAAATTACTCTCCTTGAGCAAATAAATTCAAAAGTCTACTGGCAAATGCTCATCATGTATTTCTTTTCCCAGAAGGACTCTCCAGTTCCTTCTCTCTTTCCAGCAGCAGATTTCCATAAACTATGGCTTTAATTGTAGTTGATTTTTACAGTCTTCTAGGAAATAGGATATCTTAATGACATTTAATTTGCCACTGTGGGGAATAGGAAGACAGTGAATTCAGAATAGGAGATATAAATTCAGATATCCTTCTTGGACATGCTATAGAGACAACAGAGGTTTAAGATCCCATTATAATCGGCAAAGATCTAGTCAATACATTTTAGTAGAGCTTATAGGTATATTCAGTTCCTGCTAAGGTGTCTATAGGTGTGAAAAAATAAAGTCATGTAGTGTTGTCTGAGGTGTCCTAACACAAGTGAGGCACCTACATGATAATGATATCTTCAGACATCCTCCTGGCATAGGAGCTGGCAGGCAGGCAAGATGCCCTGAACCATCATGAAGGAAGCCAGAGACCAGCATTTAGTCAGTGGAACCCAGTCTCACTGGCTGATAGGATCTATCCATTTTCTTGAGCCTCTATTCAGTGGTCTAAACATAGGCTGTAGTGTCATTGGAGTCACTGCTGGCTATCTGCAGATGGTGCTATATAACAGAACAGTTTTCACAGAATTACAGAACATTTGAGGTTGGAAGGAACCTCTTGAGATCATCTAGTCCAACTCCCTGTTCAAGCAGGGTCTGCTAAAGCAGGTTGCCCACGACCACATCCAGTTGGGTTTTGAATTCACCCACAGATGGAGACTCCACAACTTCTTCAGGAAATCTATTCCAGTGTTAGACCACTCCCAAAGAAAAAAAAAGTGTTCTTGTTTGCAGACAGAATTTCATGTTTTTCTTTTTTTGCCATTACCTCTTGTCCTGTTGGTGGGCATTACTGAGGGCAAATCTGGCTCCCTCTTCTTCATTCCCTCCCATCACATATTTATAGACATTGACAAGATTCCTTCCCTCTCTCTGAGCCTTCTGCTCCCAGCTCCCTCAGCATTTCCTTGTACAAAAGGTGCTCCAGTCCCTTAATCACCTTCTTAACCCTGTGCTGCATTTGCTTCAGCATCTCCATATGTTTCTTTTACTGGGGAGCCCAGAACTGGACACAGCACTCCAGATGTGACTAGTGTAGAGACATTTCAGAGAGGCACTCAAGCATGGTGATTCCCAAGAATAGACTTGAAAGATTTCCCCATAAGGTTTCCCATAAGCCTTTGGGTCATTTCTGCCAACCCATGCAGATATCCTGGATACCTTAGGGCGCAGAATCATAGATTAATTTGGGTTGAAAAAGGCTCTTAAGACCACGGAGTCCAACAGTTAACCTAGCACTGCCAAAATCACCACTAAACCATGTCCCTCAACACCACATCTACATGTCCTTTAAATACCTCCAGGGATGGTGACTTAACCTGTTCCAATGTTTGGCAACCCTTTCAGTGAAGAAATTTTTCCTAATATTCAATCTAATCCTTCGCATTTCGTCTCAGCCTATCACTTGTTACTTGTGAGAAGAGATTGATACCCGCCTTTCAGGTAGTTGTAGAGAGCAACAAGGTCTCTCCTCAGCCTCCTTTTCTCTAGGCTGAACAACACCAGTTCCCTCAGCTGCTCCTCATAAGACTTGTGTGCTACACCCTTTACCTGCTTCATTCTTCTTTGGACAGGCTCCAGCACCTCAATGTCTTTGTTGTAGTGAGGGGCATAAAACTGAACACAGTACTTGAAATGTGGTATCACCAGTGCCAAGTGCAGGGGGACAATCACTTCCCTAGTCCTGCTGGCCAAATTATTTCTAATACAAGCCAGGATGCTGTTGGCCTTCTTGGCCACCTTGGGCACACTGGTGGGTCATATACAGCCATCTGTTGACCAAAACCCCCAGGTCCTTTTTGTCCAGGCAGCTCTCCAGCCACTCTTCCCCAGGCCTGTAGCGCTGCATGGGGTTGTTGTGATCCAAGTGCAGAACCCAACACTTTGCCTCAGTGAACCCTGTACCATTGGCCTCGGCCTATCGATCCAGCTTGTCCACATCCCTCTGTCGAGCCTTCCTACTCTCAAGCAGTTCAACACTCCTGCCCAACTTGGTGTGATCTGCAAACTTATTGAGGGTTCACTCAATCCCCTCATTCACATAATTGATAAAGAAATTAAACAAAACTGGCCCCAATACCACACAATAACAGGCAAGCCACAAGTCTGTATTTCCCAATGGAGAAAACAATGTCAAATGCATACAGCTTATGCCACAAACTTCTGTAAGGTAACTTGAAGGCTTTTCCTGAAAGATGATAAAAATGCAAAAAAAACCCCAGATTATCTAGCATCTTAAATAACACTAAACTCTTATGCCTAAGCAGCCACAATTTCAGATCTCTGCTCACCAACATTAGAGGTTAGACAGCTGAGGTAGGATTCAGTTCTCTACACACACAGTCATGTTGGTTTCCCTAGGATATCCTACAGGGCTTATGGTTCTGTCTCTAGAAACACTGTCTGTCACTGATAAATCCATTATTGTATTTACCAACCCAATGTGGTTCTTTCAGTTAACACAGGATCTCAAAAATGTCTCTGCTTAGTGAAATTTATTTTTTCTCCCAGCTTGTATGTAGACCCCTTATTTCTTAATCTCCCTCTATATGTAGTTTAGAAGTCACTTTCACATAAGCATCTAGAGCCATTTTATTTTTATGAGACATCTCCATGGGGCATACAGGAGACAGTAGCTAAAGCCCAGGCACTAAATTTGTATCTGTGAGCAAATGAATTTTGCCCATGGGGATTATACCCCAGAAGATAATTCATCTCATCTACATTAGTCTCCTGCTCTGAATAGTCCCCTGGCAAAACATGGAACTTAAATGACTATATATGTCCTCTATTGACCACTGGGAGACCTAAAGTTTTTTAAGTGGTGCTAATTAGGTGATGCAGACAGTATTAATTCATCCTCAGTAAATGGAATGCATATTTTGGGCAAGCAACTTTGTCATGCTAGGGCTCCACTGGGCTCCACTGGGATTCAGAATAGTTCTCCTGTATCAAATGCAGAGTTTCTCCTAGTCCCGTGTGTGGAAAACATGGTCACAGCATTGATATTGTGGGCTGATTTCTAAGTAACTGCTACCAAACATCCAGGAGAATACTCTGTAGGTACTAGCCCCATCCTCATTACTGTCTGTTTTGGTGATATGGAAAAATATCCAGCTAAGTTAAAACTCTTTTTATCTACCATACTTTTCTCACTCAATAATCAACAGCATCAAATAAGCTCAGAAAACTCAAAATTATACATCTTTAATATTAACTAACCAATGGTTTAGATCAGTTGTACCACTTCTCACTCTTGCTACAACTAAGATAATAGTTAGGGTCTACTTTATATCAAGGTAAATATTATTTGATATCTAGATTTGTATAATAATCAGTAAGTATATATCAGCTATGGCTACTGCAAGATTTTATCATCTGGATTTTTTGTTTCTGTATTTTGTTTCTTCTTGCTACATTCCATCACTTACTCTATGATAATATGTGGTTTGTTGAGCTGATAGTATTACTGATGCTTTTCTGTAAACAACAATAATCAATAAAAGGTATAAGCAGACAACTGAGACGTTGCCAAAGTCAGAAAATTTAGAGGGCAAAATAAGTATCATATAGGAAGGATAAATTATTTGAAGTTGTCATACATATACACATACTGGAGTTTTGTACATGAAAGATAACACTGCAAAGAAATGTGAAATTATACCAACAACATAGCTTTAAGGTAAGCTAAGAGTTATTTGGGAAAAAAAGGAGGCCATAAAAATATTGATTAATTTTCTAGACGTATTTTGACATGGATCCTCTTCAGTCTGCTTTATATTCAGCTACAGCACTTTTGAAAGATGGAAAGATACATGAAGAAATGCAATGCCATCGTAACTGAGCGTCAGCAGAGTTAGAACAGGGACTTAAGTTATCATCTATGAGATTGACTGAGTGACTAACTGTAGTATCATTAAGTGTAGGATGTGCTTCTAGAAGTTCTGAAAATCCCCTCATGCTGGCTGTTGAAGAGACTTAGAAGTCTAGGCAGTCACACTTGTCAATGCAAGCTAAACATAAATTGATGGACAAAAAGAAAGGTATAATTTTGAAAGGGTGAAACACAATATACTACTAGGTACAATGCACTAGCAGGCACACCTGTGTGAGTTTTGTGGTGCTCCTGAGACGTAGACTAAAAATGCATGTAAAGAATATATTAAGTATGTTGAAAAAGTATTAAAGGAATATTACTTAACTTTTACTCAAGGTCATTCAAAGTACATGCTGACATAACCAACTGTCTCAAGGACTTCTTTGAATGCATATCTTTGATTATGCTATAAACACTTCTTTTACTATCAAAGTTATGTTAGAAAGTAGAAAAGCTAATGAAGAAATTTGTTTCTTCATTTAGAATATTCTTCCCAGAGGGTCAGAGGGTCTGAGATTAAAAACAAATTATGTGCTCTTTCTTTCTATAATACACTTTCCACAAAAACTATATATGCAGTACACGCTTCAGTACCATTTGTAGGGTTTTTTTGGTGTAATATATTCTTGCCAAATAATGACTTAACATATGAAAAAAGTAAGTGTTTTTCAAGTTCTTTGAGTTGATGAATGTGTCTGAAGGACTGTTTGGGAAAGTAGTCCTTCTCATGCCATGCGGCAATAAAATTCATTGGACAAAAACACATTGATGTTCTAATGAAATGAGAATGCTGTGTGATCCACATGAGGAAGCATGAAGTCTTGAAAATACATTCTGAATTATCCTATGTAACCCTCATACAGTTGCATAGTCCATCATCAGACTTTATCTGGGAAAGACAGGACCTGAAGATATTAAAATTTAAAAGGCACATTTGCAGAGAATGTGTAATGCGTTCAAGAAAGATGATTGCAGTCAAGTATTGCAGAGAACATGTGTAATGAAAAAATCAGAACATATTTCAGGAAGAGATAGAAAGAGTAAAATCTTTATTAATACTCATAAAATCTAGGTGTCAGAAAGAAGCGTAGAAATCAATGAGATTAAGCAAAAGTCAAAAGGCATATGACAGGGATTTCAAATGCAGATACTATTGCATAAATGGAAGAATGTGCAGATTTTTAAAGCAAGCAGAGCAAGTGAAGAAAAAAGGTGTATAGTGTAAATAGTTAGTAGTTATAAGTTCACAAGGACAGGGAGAACAGTACTAAATACTGTTCTCCCCACACATAAACTAAATAAGAACTTCTTATATGGATTAACTTTGGGAAAAGAGGGAGGGAGAACATGGAGGTAATTAATAAAAAGACATATTTAAATACAAAAAAAACTTAAATAAATTTCTAAAATGAGGAACAAATTTCTACCGTAGACTTAATGTATTAAACTAGACCTTTAGTATGTCAATGTAGTTCCATTAACTACATTGGACCTTGTCCCTGATTATGGAAACAATGTGGCTGGAGAAAATAAGCATCTTCTTCCCCATGAAGTGATGTACACCACCTGCTATCTTGGCAGTACATGTATAGAATGACAGTTCCCTTTGTCTGTCTTTAAGTTCATATCTCTAAAGATATATTGCTTATATCTAAGGATCTATTCAAAAAAGCTGCATGTATCTTGAAAATAATGCAGTAGAATTAAAAGGAAGATCCTTTCCTTTGCATACACAAAAAGATTTCTGGCAGAACATTAAAAAAAAAAACAAACCCTCAATAAAAAATGATACCTATGGTAATATCAGGAAAACCAAATTCTTTCTTGTCCAGAATTGGAAAGAACAGGCTAAATAACATCAGCTTTATGTTTCTTTACCTAATGTAAAGCATAGAGAAACTCAGAATTTTACCCCCACATGAATAAAGACTTGAGAAATGAAACAATTTTAGAGGGCCAATGTTAATACATGTAAATACAAACCTATTACAAATTACTATATTTAGTATATATTATTTATATTTATTACTATATTAAAAAAGAAAACAGCAAATTCACGAAAAGAATAAATAAAATGTTACAAATCAATATCAGTGCATACTGCTTTTGACCAGAAAAATATCCCAAGGCTCTGCCTAGTCATAAATATTTCAGCTACTCTCATTTTTGTATGATCCTTGATATGGCAGAATGAGTGCATTGGCTGCATGCCGTTCAACAGTAACAACATAGGCAGTCCATAGTATTCATCCAGAGGATCTGTCAGGCCATATATTCCAGGGTAGATTTTAAATATGGAAAGGCAAGCTGGGCCTTCCATTTTGCTATGGATATTTGTGCAAGTGATAGACTGGGTCAGACCCTGTTCTAAATGAAATGAAAGGATAAAAGTCCCTAGTGTTTAATAGACATAAGATCAGGTTTGCTGATCAGAAGAGCCACAAAGATCAGCATATGAGTCTTTTCTGTAGAAACTATTGATATACAGGTGTCATTTCCTGCACTGCTGGAAAATGGTGTTGCACAAAGTGCTGCAGTTCACAGCTTCACCACCAAAGACTGTGTCTTTATTATATAGACTATGTCTATATTATATTGGAGATATAATGCCAAGGAATGAAGGACATGACTCCTTCTTTTGAAAACATATTTCCAAAAATATCAAGATAAATGCGTAAAGATGGCCTTCAGATTTGCTTAGAAAGGGCACTGGAAGGTGAAGATCAGCTTGAATTTAATCCAGTATCATATTGGCAACATTATAAGGAATGCTACTCAGTAGATAGGCATAAATGATATCTACTGCAGGGATGTGTAAGCAGTAAATTCACACTTGTAAATCACTTCAGGATCTAACACTGTAAGACCCAGTGATAAAGTAAAATGTCGAGTTTCACTAAGTTCAGAGCTGCAGAAAAAGGAAGTTAAAAAAGGTGTGCTCTGATCCAAACGGTATTTTGATTTTAACATACTCTGAATTTCTTGTTTCAGTGGGAGGTGAGCTCCCTAATACCATAAGAAACTGAGATCTTGGGAAACAAATTGAACATGTGTCTTGACTTAGTTCAAATGAAATACAATTCATGCAGCCATTTTTAGAGAACAAAAGGCTCATTTCCAAAATCTTGGCCCATGGAGATAATCGTTAATAGAATGGAATTCTATTAGCTCTGAAATATCTGCTCACTTTAGTAGCAGCCTGCCACCAGCTTTCACTAGGAGATTAAAATCAATGGAAAAAAGCTCAAGCTTTGGTGCATGACCTATAGGGGTAAAGGTTGCAGGTCTTCTCCACTTTCTTTTTTTTGTGAATCTAATTTGTCTCATTTGTAATTGGAAGATAAATTCACTGATATGTTTTTGGTTCTTTCATGCTTCTACAGTGATACAAAGCAACTTTAAAACCATCTGCATCGACAAACAGCCATAAACTTAGTTTAAGTGGCAAATTGTGACAGGCTTGCAGCTGCCTTTGGACTGCTGAAGAACAATGATAAACCTGACCCCATGTTTCTAGTCATTGTGTCAGCCCCAGAAATTGTATGACAAAGGCTGAAGAGTATATATTCAACTATAACACAATCTATGAGATTGTGATAAATGTCAAAAATAAGAGAATCTGGAAAAAAAATAATTAATCAAGTGTTTCTGTAAAGCATAAAGAAATATTCTGCCCAGTCATTATGACACATGCACAAACTTTCCTCCTTGCTTCTGCAGTCTTATCAGCACAGATACCTGATGAGTTCCCGTTTCTTCAGAATGTAAGCTAAGTGGTTAAAAAAATATGCCCATGAAACTGGCAATGGAACCGATTCTTATCTCCATGTCTTTGACAAGAAAACTTATTGAGAACTTTTGAAAATTTTTCTATGAATCAATGCTACTTCATCAATAAATTAAGAAGGTGCTGCTCAATAGCAACTTGTAAATTACCTTTTTCATTATGATTCCTTACGCTAAGATAACATTTATAAGCATTGCATTAATAATGATTCCTAAAAGTAGGCTTCTGAATAAATTACCTCTATTATAACATGTTGCAGAGAAAATGACTCTGAAATACTCAATAAATTATTTAGTGGCAACTTTTAACAATGTGGTTGAAGTGATGACTTTTAAACAGCTTTCAATCAGGCAAATTTCCTTTGAAAGAGGAAATGCCATCTTTTGCAAAGATCCAGCCTTTGCATATAGGTTTATGATGTATATTGTGGGTGTGCACAACTAACATCTGCACACACTCAAAGCTGGAAAAAAAAGTGGTCTACCCAGGATAAAGCGGCACGATGCCTGCACCAGCTGAGACCAGATGCAATGCCGTATTACTGCTGTATGAACAAGTTTTTCAACCCCACGTGCTATCAGGTCAAACTAGTATGTGTCTGCTATACAGAGCAAGAATATGCTTTTTGTTAGACAGAAACCATATCAGATATGTTACTACATATCCCTACTACATTTTTTCTAATTTAATTTATTTTAATTTAATTTAATTCAATTTAAAAGCATACCCATTAATTAGTTTATGATTTAAAATCAATTAAAACTTGGGGCCTTTTAAGAATTTTCGCATCTGTGTCAGTCTTTATTTTGTCCCAAATGATCACAGAAATGGAATAAAACAGATGTTTAGGCTTTCTGTCATTAACACTCATTGAAATTTTGTGCATATGCTATATTTGAGGAAATTAGGTTGTAATTTAGCTTCTCTCTAATTGTTATGATTACCTAAACTATAGACAGGTCAGGCTAACAGCACATGTAACTCATCGGTGTGACTACTGTGACAACAGAGGTAGTAGCTAGTCAACCTTACCCTCTTTTAAAACTAATTTGCATGAAGTAATTCAATTTGCTTCAATGAATGACTGCTATTAATGTGCCAAGAATTCTGATTTGTAGGCTTTTCATTCAACTGTTGCTGCTTTTTAAAGGTTCTGTGGCCAATTGCTTTTTGGGCACTTGGGCATGAATAACACTTTACAGCATCACTGCCTTGTCAATACTGTTTAAATTACTCAACATCAGGGAAGGAACTGAACCAGGAGCACAGGGGAAATCCTTCAATGCAGGAGACAATAAACTTGTCTGCAGAGGCATTAGAAGTCTCTTTGTCCTCTCTTTAGACTGTAGATTACCCTAAAAGCCTGGAGAAATAATACAAGAATAATTAAAATGAAAAATTAGATTAATCCCACTTGGGACTACAAACAGTAAAATAAATTGGTGTCCTTTTTTGCCAGCACCACAGAAATTAGTTAGTGAGCACTTCCAGGTTATAACATGCTTGATTTCCTCTAGAGGTCATTAGGTTTGGCATAATCATAACAGCTCCCCATTAAATTAATGATCACCATTTCCATTCTAAACCAATTCTTCATTAAGTTTTGTTTCTTGAATGATATAGAGTAACCCATTATGTTAGATCCCTCATGTTACATAATTTCATATTATTTTGTAGTTTTTTCATTAAATATTTATTTTATATATAGACTAATTATGTATTCTATATAGCCATTTTTATTATGCATGTGTGAATCCATACATAATATTTATATACTAGGCGAATTCAAGCTGAAGCCAAAAAAATAGTTTAAGATTTTTCTTCTATTCAGTATATATATATTTTCTTTGAGGAGATTTTTACATGTAATTACATTTTGAAAACTTAGAGTTAATGAAAAAGCTGTCTGGGAGACTCAGATGAAAAGGCTGATGATTATATAGTTGTTACTGCTTGATAGTCCAGATGGTACTATTAATTATTATTAATCATCTATATAGTACTATGAACAAGTGCCATTGTATGAAAGATAAATTCTCTGTGCTGTGGAGATCATAATAACAAGCCACACAAAAGAAACAAAGACAAAGCATGGGACGCATGGGAAACTGTGGAGAAAGAATAGTCATGAGTAATATAGGGAAGATTGCCTAGAAAAACGAGTTCTCCAAAAGGGTTTGAAAGAAGAGATGAAGGTATATGGTCTGTTCACAGGGCTGCCAGAGACCTCTTGGGTCAGCTCCCTGCAGACAAATCAAACATGAAATCACTTTCATAAACTCTCCAAGTTCTATCTTTAAAGCATTTGGGGGTGAATTGCCCTCAGTACTTGTGCCTGGAAGACTGACCCAGAACTGTGCTCTGAGAGTTAGAACCCGTCTTCTCATTCCAGCTTCAACTTACCATAGACAGTTGATAGCCACCTGTTCCCACGCCAGGCCGATCTTTTATCTTGAAAAATAGTTCTCTCTCACATGCTTGCCCCCATGACATACTCATATACAGTAACAATATCTTCCCTCATGTTTCATTTTGCTGGATTAATCTCTTAAAGTCTTTTCCTGAGAGATACGCTCTTCGTTCCCCTGAAAAACCCTACATCCCTTCTCTGCAGCTGTTGTGATTCCAGTTCATCTTTCCTTAATATGTTGACCAAAGTGGAACATGATATTAGAGCTGAGATCTCACCAGGGACTTTAAAATGACAGAGAGGTTTCACCTCGTCAGTTCAGCTGCTGGGAGCACCTCCCCAGATACACTATGGAATCATCACTGGATTTTCATGGGCATTTCTCTGTGCTAGGAGATAGCCATTCTGTAATCCTGTCACTAGCTGGTGCAACCAGTCATTTCCCAGAGGAAGTATCTTCTAGCAGAAATTCTTGTAGTTACTCCATACATCAGGATGCTTCAGCAAGTGGACAAAATCAGCCTACAAGTATGCTGTCAGACACCAGCGATGCTATAGTCCCCAAAAAATCCCTAAGATCTGGCTGACTCCTCTACATACTGCACACAACTGCAAGAAGATGGATGATTCTGTTACCTCATCCAAAAACATCATCATCAAAGGGCAATAGGAACTCAGACTAAAACGAAGAATCATCATATGCAAATTTCTGTTAGCACAATACCATACTAATCTGGTTTTCCTGACTTTTTAGTGTTGAGTTTTCATTGTTTGCTGGAGTCAAAGCATTGCTTTCACCAACATGAATCCTTGCTTTCCATTGCAGGACTCTTTATTTTCTTTTCTTTCTTGAAGAAATGTTTATTTCCTCGACCAAATCTGCGTTCCTTTTTTACAGAGTTGTTACTTCTATTCCTTAAAGAGGCTTTCACATCCCTTATCCAGTTCACTCCAATAACCAGTTTCCCTCAGTGTATCATCTCTGTTTGATATTGAATCTTAGTTACTGGCATGCTCCTCCGAGTCTTTCATTTGATTTGCACTCAAATCCAAATCTCATTGTAGGTGCTTTTAGCAGTCACAGCTTTATCACAGTAAAACTTCTATTAGATTTTTACACTGGTTATTTCCACTGTTGGTTTCTCAGATTTTAAGCCTGTTACCTAAATCACCTCTCTTCCCTCATTCTAGGGCAGCAGCTAACTGCTGCCTGCACTCCCTCACACACTTTGCTGCTGTGCTACTCACAGCACGGGATCCCAAACAATCTCTGTAAGCTCTGAGCTACAGCCACGCTATCCTCACTAAACACAACCGAGTCCTTGGGTCTCACCCTTACAGTGCAAGACAAAGGAAACAACTGGACACAGAGAGCAAAGGAGTGTACAAAGTTCGCCACGGTTCCATGATCATACATCAAGTTGTTAATGACGCTGACACCTATACAAAATAAAGAAATGAAACAAGACTGGAAGAGGAAATTCTGTGTGGCTAAGGCAGACATATCTGAGAGAACACCTAGAGAAATGAACCTGGAAACAATTTGAAGATCCCACACAAAATGTGGTTCTTGCACATAAAATTCAAATTGTCATAAGAAGTGAAATGATATGGAGTATGTCTCCCTATGACTATCAGTGATCACTAGTTTCCATCTTGTTTAGACCGCCTTTACACACATATCTAAGAGTTCCTTAAATTTGCAAATATGGAATCCATGCATAAATAAATTTTTAACCCTCTAACAAGGTTTTGATTTAGGCAGAATACTGCAGTCGTACCAACCAACCTCAGAGTTGTAAGCCACATTTACAGTTATTTGTACATCTGCATCTCTGGCATATCAGAGCATTTCTCAAACATTAATGAACTGACCTTTTTCTACTTCACTGTAAAGGCTCTCAGGTCTCAGCCCAGTGCCTTAACCACAAAGCCTCCCATAAATCAGGTTGGACAATGAAGAGCTCTCTCAACCATAGAATCATAGAATATTTGGGGTTGGAAGGGACTTCCAAAGATCATCCAGTCCAACCTCCCTGCAATGAGTAGGGACATCTTCAACTAGATCAGGTTGCTTGGAGCCCCATCAAACCTGACCTTGAATGTTTCCAAGGATGGGGAGTCTAGTACCTCTCTGGGCAACCTGTGCCAGTGTTTCAGCACCCTCATTGTAAAAAATTTCTTCCTTATACCTAGTCTAAATCTCCCCTCTTTTAGTTTAAAACCATTACCCCTTGTCTTATCGTAACAGGCTCTGTTAAAATGTTTGTCCCCACCTTTCCTATAGGCCCCTTTTAAGTACTGAAAGACTGCTATAAGGTCTCCCCAGAGCCTTCTCTTCTCCAGGCTGAACAACCCCAACTCTCTCAGCCCTTTCCTCATAGGAGAGGTGTTCCAGTACCAATCATAAATGTATGTGCATACACACACACACACACACACACACACACACACACTTTCATACCTTGATCATACTGTCACCACTCTAGACAGTGGAGAAATTAAATTAGGCCTCCCTCTAAGGACTATTCAAGGGACACCAGCAGGGAGCCTGCTCCCTGAAGAATGCCTTAGTCTATCAGTTCTTTATTATCTTTATGGGAAGAGATTTATTCTTCCAGGGGATTTGGAAAGAAAACAAGCTGATGGTTTCTGTATACAGAAATTTGGTCTGCTTTTCATTTGTTTATTTTACCTTGACATGGGTACTTCTTTAAAGTAGTTCATGTTTGATCCTTACTAAGACAAGCAGTGGCTAAAAGACAACCATTTCTATGAAGATTATGCTTTCATTCATTCATGAACATCTGTCGTTCTTTGAATCTATATTCATGGTACTAAGACAAATGTAGAGATTATGTTGTCTCTGTTTCCTTCATGGAGTAAAATGTCAGGTATTAGGGTGGATCACTGGCAATAATCCTTCTGTACCTAATATTAGCTGTTACACAGAGTAGTCCCAGGCAGTAGCAATACAACTGTTAAAGGAAATCAACATGCTTTTAGATTTATGGCTTCGTACAGCTTATGTTTGAGGGCCTTCCTGGTTTAGCAGCTAGTGACCTGTGTTTTCCATAGAAAGAAGAGGAAATGTTGCCACTGTGAATAACATGGCTGTGAATGAATGCTGGTAAAATCTTTATCACATCCGCTTGTATTTTCTTTCTCTTTGTTTTGAAATACATAAATATATTTGGATGGGTGTATACAGTCATGCAATTTTAAAACCGTAGAAGAAATGTTTACACTCTCAATAAAGGCTAAAAGTGTGATATTAATTAAATTTCTTGTTGCTATGTGACAAAAACTTGACTATTTTTATCACGTGCCAATATACAGTGTTGTGGCACTACAATCGCTTGCATATAGTTATAATTGCCATCTGTGAAAAAGTAATTTCATTTTGTAGGAAAAAACACTCAGGGTATCATGTCACACTCCGTTTTTATTTCTGCAGTACATTGTTGCCACCAACTTTCAAGCTGAAGTAGAAGTTCAGTAGGAATTTTCTGTACCTCAAAAGAACTGATGACCTTGCATTGTTCAACATCAAGTTATTAGGATTCAGCTATCCAGATGAACTGGAGGTTTCAGTTTGGAGACGTGTTCAGGAGTAGTCATACAAAATATATTGGTATTACAAGAAACTAACATCAGTACGACTTTGTAACTCAAAAATGAGTGCACAGTCCATGAACTTCACAGCCAGGCAAGGTGCTATATGATCATAATAAAAATGTAATTACTTCTTCTAGAAATGGTGTGCTGCTATACATTTTTATAGTGGGATTTTAAGGAAAAAAAAATACTGTATCTGTTATACAGTAATATTCAGTATAAAAATGACTCTCAATTTATAGTTATATTTTATCATCAATAGTTAAACGTGAAACAAATGAATATATTTTTTCTTTGTAGAAATAGAACAGTGTTTTTCTCCGCTTACTCTTTCCTCACCATCATTTTTCACATAAGACCTGCCATTTTTAAATCAAGCTCTGTAATAGAATGGCTTTACATTTGACATAAAACTGCTTTTCACCTATTTTACACTTTTTTTTTTTTTTGAGAAAAGGTCAAAACAGGTTAAAGCTTAACAGCCATTAATTAATTTTGTCATTGTAACTTAAACAAAAAAATATCTTCAGATGTTACTAAAATAGTACTGGCAAAATTTTGCATTCCAGTACTGTGTTCTTCATACATTCACGGACATAATTATCAAGCAAGGTTTTAGAGATATCTGGACTTCACCGGAACATTTTAATTCCTCAGTTCTTTAGATATTAGTTCAGGGAACTGAGCAAATCAAGGGACACCATGCTATCTAAAAATCCAATGAATTTTAACATGGTCTGGGCTTTCCCCCAATATGTCCTGATCCTCCTAGAGCTCAATGATGGGTACAACCCACTTCCCTAAACGCTGTAAACTTTCCATCCCCACCATGTCTTGTAAACTAAAGCAGCTTACAATACAATTAGAAAGATTAAGCTCATTATATAAGATAGCAAAGCTGGAGAAATTTATCAAATTTACACTATTTCTACTTAGTTTCAGTACAACAGTCCTGCATTTGTTCATTGCTTGTATGATGAAAAAATGACTGTTTTCATGAATGCTTTTCTCTAAAGAGATCCATAATGCTCAGACCGCACTTTTGTTTGGAGTACTTTCCAGCAAATCAATTTCATCTTCATCGTTAGTGATTTTCTTGTTGCATCTTCAGATCCAATTAAACCAATCATGCCTTTTCAATTAACTACAATTACCTTAATTAGATGTGAATAACAACAAGAAAAAAAGGAAAACAACTTCCAAAGGTAATCAAGTTAGTGTATCCTTATTTACAGACTGCAATCAAGCCCCTGCGTGTTTCAGTCCAGTTTCCAACTTCAGCACAAGACAACCTCAAAGAGCTTTAAAAGAACAGTAGCAATATACAGTCAGCTCAATTCAAAGAGGGAAAATTTGTGACTTTTATTAAATTTAGAAATGAGCCAGTGTTCCCTGACAGCTAGATGTGAAGCAGGTAATCTTTCCCACCCAGTCAGTGGCAAGTACCCAACCCCAGAGCTATGGCCTAATCTCTGGAACCTCCTATTTATCCCTTTGGCAAAGATGAATGGCATATCCAGGAGGATGCCTTGTACCATTTTACACACAGGCTAAAGTTATTTAAATCACAGAACCATAAAATCGTCTAATTTGGAAAGAACCTTTAGGATCATCGAGTCCTACCATCAACCAGGCTGCCAAAACAACCACTAAACCATGTCCCTGAGCACCACATCTACCCATCTTTTAAATACCTCCAGAGATGGTGATTCTACCACTTCCCTGGGCAGCCTGTTTCAATGCTTGATGACCCTGTTAGTACAAACCCTTTGCAACTATGAGAATAAAACTAATTTTAAATGAAAGACAAGAAATCAGTCACACTGAAACCCTCACAAATCTTGGTTTTCTCCACACAACTCTTCTGTCAAACCCGCTCTGTAAACCTGCCAGTTCCTTTCCACTTTTTTATTTTCTTTCCACAGTAGGCATGACACTCTCATTCATATCCCAGTATTCTTTCATGTAAACTACTGCAGTCTTCTCAGCTGTCTTTTCTTTCTGCTTTCTAAAAACCCAAAGCACTGTTTTGGCTTCTCTTGATAGCAGCTTCCCATGGAATATATATAATCTGTCTTCTACTGAGTTGCCCGGATCAAGTTCCCTGGAGCAAAAAATACTTTCTAAACTTCTTCCAGGAATGCTATTGATTACTCCTATGTTTTGTAACAATAAAGAATTTTAACACAGAGAAAATTTGCCATAGTAGAAGAATTTTTATTGGGCACCAATTCAACATGGTCCAAAATTAACCCATTATCCACAGCTACATTTTTCTTCCCATGCTAAAGTTTCCTTCTTCCCATCAGATCAAAATAAGAACAAGGTAATTTGAGGGGGAAAAAAAAACACAACGAAATTTTAATAAAACAGCTTTTCAATTAAAAAAAAAGACAAAAATAAAAAGACCCATGCTAACCAATGGTAATTACCAATGATGATTACAAAATCTACTGTGGTAGTATAGACAGTACATAAATTAATACAAGATAAAGAAATGTGAGCTTTCCAGCCCCTATCTTACTAAATCTATGTAGAAACTCTGAGATGTCAAGAAAAAATTCTGTATGTGAACTTTTACCACTAAGAAGACACTTCTCTGCAGTTTGAGACAGCAATAAGATGGGTGTAAATTTAGATGAAAATTGAAAAGTTCTTCGATGCTGACAAATATGATTCAGAAGAAAGAAACTAACAAAGATATCAGAGACAGAGAAGTGCAGTTAATATAAAGGAAAACATTCACTGTTCTTTAAAAAATAAGCAGTATATTTTAAATGAGAAATCTGGATTTTCTGAATAAGTCAAATATCTCTAACACTTAAGTGTTAGTTTAAGTTAAGCTAGAAGATTAAGTAAGCAAAAACTGATGGTTTTGTATAAAATTTGAGATTTATATGTATTGCTATAATTTGGTATTATATGATTTTAATCTTTAATTTAAATCTAGAATTGGATTATTTTTTCCCTTTATAGGTTTCACATTACTGTAAATTCACTGAGTCAATGGAAAAGAATAGGTATGTAGTAATTTTGGAAAACCTGATAGTTCTTTATTTAATAAATCTAGATAATTCAATAAGGACTTGGATAAAATTTTTACATTAACACATATTTTTTTGAATACTTTCCGTAGAATTAAAATAGTGTCATTTATACTCAGTTCTAAAGTGAGTTTGTTTCAGGTTCTGCACCCAACATTATGTATGTTGTTTGCTGTTTGCTACTTATATGTCAGTCTAAAGGAAAAGAAAGCACAGTTTATATTTTCTTAAATGGCCGCCAATTTCTATAGTATATTTTTAATGCAACAGGAGTTAATAAAACCTGAGTCTTCCTCATGGTCTCGGAGCACTAGTGTTTCTTATGAAAAAACTCTGCATTCACTGACTTCATTTTGAAGGGCAGTTCTGAAGTGCACAGACTAGATTCCTGGGATGTTTTCATTATTGCTGAGCAGTGCTTACACAGAGTCAAGGCCTTTTTTGCTTCTCACACCACCCCACCAGCGAGTGGGCTGGGGCTGCACAAGAAGTTGGGAGGGGACACAGCTGGGACAGCTGAGCCCAACTGACCAAAGGGATATTCCATACCATACAACACCATGCTTAGCAATATAAAGCTGGGGGAAGAAGGAGGAAGGCGTGACATTTTGAGTGATGGTGTTTGTCTTCCAAAGTAACTGTTACGTGTGATGGAGCCCTGCTTTCCTGGAGATGGCTGAACACCTGCCTGCTGATGCGAAGTAGTGAATGAATTCCGTGTTTTGCTTTGCTTACATGCACAGCTTTTGCTTTACTTATTAAACTGTCTTTATCCAACCCACGAGTGTTCTCACTTTTACCCTTCTGATTTTCTCCTATGTTCCACCTCGTGAGGGAGTGAGCGAGCGGCTGTGTGGGGCTGAGCTGCCTACCCGCGTTAAAACACGACACAAGGTGACAAAAAAATATGACATACGTGTAAGTGGGGATGTTCAGTTCATGAAACCAACCTAAACCTAGACTGGAGCACAACCCCTACCAAATCACTTATGAAGCAGATATAAGAGGTGAGCCTCAACACCAACAAATTCAATACACTGATCCAGTGAACTGGACTGGGTCACTAGCTAAAGGAGACATAGCCTAAGTGTTGGAGTATTTGAACGGATGAATTGGATGTGGGATTGCCTTTCCCACAATAGCCTGAATAAAGAATGGGAAGTAACATGAAATGTAATTCAAACTAATACACTAAACCTGTAACACATATTGCTGTGACAATGATGAGGCATACTGATGTTTGTGCTTACCCATGTTCTTTTAGACTATCCATTTCTCACGTGTGGCCTTTGTTTCCTTTCTTTCCTGGAGAACATAAGCAATTTCCTCTGCCAGCTCTGAACCTGTCTGCAGTCAAACTGACAAACAATGTTTCCCCACATCTTTTCACCCAGGATCATGTCCTTACAGCATGTTCCATTAGCCAGTATTGGGCAGATTTTATAGCACAGCTGGTAGGATAATAAAGCTGCAGAATTTTCAAAAGATTAATTTGTTACAGTTAAGATTAAAACAGTTAGCTTCATAGTATTACTGGCTCAACTAGTATGCTGCAAGCATGTAATTTCGCTCCATCAAGCATAATTCCTAACAAAAAAGTGGATGCAAGATTGAAAATAAATGGATGCCTTTATGAACACTATTAATTGGGGAAAAAGCCTATGAAAAATGCAGTCTGTATTCCTGAAATACTTCCTTCATTATGTGTGCACAGAAGTTTTGCCTGCCTTTCATTTTAAACATCTATAGCTCACTACCAATTTATAACAATTTATAGCCCAATACTAAGTACCAATTTTTTTAGTAACTCAAATTAAATACAGTTATATTCAGGAATTTCTTCCATATTAGTGTGTGCTTTACTTGTAGGCATTGGCTGTAGAAAGGGAGGGGGAGGATGAAAATCAGTCTCTAGCCTGATTTGATGCAATTTGAAGCAATTTCAAGAAGCCTGTTCTTTGTAACTTTCTTAGAGCTAGCTTATTGAAATTACTTTTATGCACTTATACTTCATTGAAGGAAGAAACTTAATTAACTTTCAGCCAATTTTTACTTTTCTATGTAGTTAGGACTCCTTACAAAAACGTCTAGGAACTGATTTAGCAACTCAGTACTCCCACAACGTAAATATAGGTAAAAAGATGATCTGGGGGAAAAAAAATTGAAGAATTGATTTAGATACCTGTATTCTGGTGAACGGAAGGAAAGGATTTCTAGATACTTTCTGACCAGCAAGGGTGGATGCCAAAACCAATTTATTTTGCAAATGATATTTTTTATTATTTTTTCTTCTGTTCAGATTATTCTGTTAAACATGACAATGAAGAATTAATAACACTAGCTAAAGTCACTGGAAAATTTGTGCCCAAACCTGTCCCATCAGCATTCAGCACTGAATTGTTTTTCATTTTTATTTTAGTTCTTGGCTTCATCTGAGCAAAGATGAGTAAACTCTGCCAAATCTTATGTCGATATTGGGTGGAAGGCAGATGTTCATGAGAAACTACGTTGAGACTTCCAGATTTATTTCAATGGAGAATAAATTTCATTTTCATTGTTTCCCCAGAGTAATGGTGCACTGCAAGAGTTCAATCCATAATGTTTCCCATTCTATTTTATAAAATATAGCTCTTGATGGTGATACTTTAATATAGAAGTGTAAAATATACCTTAGTGATGACTCACAAGATCAAAAACTGAGTGAAGAAATTTGGACTAAGATATATACCAAGTATGTATGCATGTTTATCTGACACCATAGCTTATCACAGAGCTGTAGAGGTTAGTTAGATCTGAAACAAAGAAGTCCAGTAAATACCTCAGTGAAAGAAAAGGGACAAACTGATTCCAAAAGTAAAGGTCAAAAACCTTAATCATTTTTTTTGTCTTTCGAAGTAGAGGAACCCACATAGAGAAGTAAGCATTCGAGCAAAATAAACAAGGAAAAATAATTAAAGAAACCCAATACCATGAAAAAGACTTATCTACGCTTTTTGTAGTACAGGTTTGTATACTTTACTTATTATTATTATATCAGTTATTATATAGCTATATTAGCTATTACATAGCTATTGTTATTATACTACACTTCGTGTAGTACACATTTGTGCACTACGCAAAGACTTGCAGGATCAAGGAAAAGTGTAAATTCCAAATAATACAGGAACACACCCAAATATTTTGATGTAAAATTATTGGGTTTCCAATATAACCCTTGGTGAAGTTTTACATTTCCACATCCATTTAAGCTGACCAAAACAGAGAGATCAAAAAAGAGGGAGGCACTATGTTCAAACTTCAGTTTAGAACATACATACATAAATGCAAAACCACTCCTTTCCACTCATCCTTAATTAGATCTGAAACAAAGTTCAGCAAGTACCTCAGTGACAGAAAAGGGTCAATGAAATCACCAATTCTAGTTTTTGGCTCAGTCAGACATACTCTCTAAAAAAATGCCCCTGCCTCTAGGTAGGTTTAATAATTCTAACATCTATATTTTTCTTTCTCTTTTTTTTCCCTGTGTAGATGAAATGCATGGACTGTTTTCCTCCAAGGACATGCATATCATAGTTTCCATGGCACTGTTTGTTTAAAGTATAAAATGCATTTGGCCACACTTCAAACAGCACGTCATTTATTTCATCTTTCAACCATTCTGAAAAATGAAGTGCATGAGGTCTCGTAACGATGAGGACGTTTTTGTATATCACTCACTCGGGTGAAAACTGAAAAGGTGAAATCAAGTGTATAGCGATTAGGAAATGCTGCAGAGAGTAGATGTAATCAGGCTGACAAATGTCACACCTCAGACCCAGTTTTGGGTTATTTAGAGATCAAAGAACGTCCCAGTGCAAGACACAACAGATAATAAACTAAAGCACTTTGACCAGTTTTGACTGGTTTGCAATAGCTAAAGATTAGAAATCAATTTTTCATTGTACTTGCTTTTCTTTTGATTCCAATATTTTTTTCTCAGCGTCTGCCGTTTAATGCAGGCTGTGTGCCAAAACCGTCTTAGAAAGTCTGCTATGCCAGATGTCACCCTTTTGCCCTTTTGCTCCGTCTGCAGATTTTCTTTTAACAGCATTTGAAGCTAAGTTAGTGAGGATACATTTTCCAGTAAAGAGGCATTATGAATAACACCTTTTGTGTTTCTGAATAACACCCACAAAGTGCAGAACACATTATACATAAACTACTTCAACTATATCTTTAAAAAAGGTTACTAAAAGGTCTTAGCTATGTGGAGTGTATCTTAATGCTGTCATTCTTTTGAATATATAACAGCTATCATGGAAGCTAATAAGAAGGGTTAATAAAACCCCACAGAAATGGATTTTACAACATTAATTTGACCTGTGCAGGGTAAAGATGAGCTATTTCATTTTCCATATTTCTTGTGAGTTTTTGAACTTCTTGTATGCAAGAGATCTATTCTATTCTTGCCGAATGAGAAAAATGTTCTTGTTTGAGTTCCTTATATAGGAATTGGACTGTTTTTTCTAAGGTCTTTGTCCTTAAACTGTGAATTTCTAGAAAGTAGATGTGCCCACTGCTTCTCAAGTTATAGGTATGAATACAAACATTTTATTTTCATTAAAAGAAAATGAAACACATATAAACCCTGATTTCCTCAGGCCTCTCTCATTCTTCAAGTACCAGACACTAATCAAACAGTTAAAGACTTTTAAAATAGGAGTGGGGGTGGAGGGCTGTCTCTCTTTGTAGAAGAGAGAATTTTAAGATTTTGTTTGAATTTTTTAAAAAATCTCTAAATATTAATTTGTGTCTGGTTACAACATAGACCAAAATTCACTTGGTCTGGCCACTGCAGATAACCGTTATGTGTGGTCACAAAGAAATGCGTGGGGTATTTTGGTTTCTGAGGTTTTTTTTCAGTAAAGTTTAGGCAGAGGTTGACATCTGTGGGCCACTCCTTCTTTAGGATTAACGAAGCAACAAAAAAAAATGAAACAAAACAAAGTAAATGAACACAGAAAAAAAAAATCACTCAGCCATCACATCCACAGGCTGGCTCAGTAAGATGAAGGGACTGTAACTTGAATAAAATACATACAAATTGGTGAAAAAGAGGGTGGAGAGCAGCCCCATGGAAAGAGATCTGGGAGTCTGGGTTGATGGCAAGTTGAACATGAGTTAACAGCGTGCCGTGGCAGCCAAAAGGGCCAATTGTGTCCTGGGGTGCATCAAGCACAGCATTGCTAGCTGGTCGAAGGAGGTGATTGTCCCACTTGACACTGCACTGATGCAGCCCCACCTCAAAACTGTGTGCAGCTTTGGGCACCACAATATAAGAATGACATCAAACTATTGGAGTGTGTCCAGAGGAGGGCAACCAAGATGGTAAAAGGTGTCAAGGGCAAGACTTATGAGAAGTGGTTGAGGTCACCTGGCTTGTTCAGCTTGGAGAAAAGAAAGTTGAGGGGTGACCTCATCCCAGCCTACACCTTCCTCAAGGCGGGCAGCAGAGGGGGAGGTGCTGATCTCTTCTTTCTGGTGACCAGCGGTAGGATGCAAGGAAATGGAATGGAGCTGCACCAGGGTAAGTTCAGGTAAGCTAGGAAAAAGTTCTTCACTGGGAGGGTGGTCATTCACTGGAACAGGCTCCCCAGGGAATTGGTCGTGGCACCAAGCCTGTCAGAGTTCAAGGAGCGTCTGAATGACATTCTCTGTCATATGCTTTAGTTTTAGGTAGTCCTGCAAGGAGCAGGGAGTTGAACTCAATGATCCTTATGGGTCTCTTCCAACTCGAGATATTCTATGATTTTATGAAAATATTGGAATACTCAGGCAAATTAAGCCACTATGGTATCATTCACACCAGGTTATGCAACCAGGGTTTGAACTAGCTGCCCAGACTCCCTTTACTCTCAGTGGGGAGAAGTAGGCACTTTAAGGGCACGCATTATCTTAGCTTAAAATCTCATTACAAAACATCATAAAAATTATTTGTAAACCTGTTTATGTCTGTTGACTAAAATGAAACCTACACTGGCTAGTTCAACTGTAACCATCGACAGTGCAAGGTCCAAAGCTATGTGTGAAGACATTCATTCCTGCCCTGGGAATCCCACGAGCAAAGGAGCACAAGTCAGGACCACCATTGACATAGTCACCAATATTGGAATTGAGGAACCAGTGAAACTTGGCTGCCACACATATATGTACCAGGGGAATTTAGGACACCACAGGGTTAAGAATGGTTTTTCACATGTACATTTCTGGGTAAGTGCTGAAAGAAATGAATCACCACCTATTCCTCTCTATGGAAACAATATCTATTACCCTCCATTGACATAAAAATGTGACTTTACACTCTCTAATTTCAGATAGAACTATCTATACTGTGGGTGTGTATGTACTAAATGAGTCCAACTCTTGATATTCGAGTTAAACACAATGAACTACCTCAGGAAATCTTTCTGTATTGACAAAAAGCAGGAACCTTATTCTACTGAATAATAAAATGTGTACTGTTCAACATCTGTTAATGAAATTAGTACCAGTGCAGAATGATGCCCAACATAAGGCCATCCAGAGTGTATCCATAAGGGTTCCATCAGGCATGTGCAACTCTCATGTTGTTTTTTTCTGTTACTTTGATATTATTTTTTTTATATTACATTTTTGTGGATTTAAAAGAGCAGTGATGTATAGAATAGATATGAAAAAATATGTAATTTACACAGTGTTTGGAGACTGAGCCTGCTTCAGGGAAACATAGCCAAATTTAAGTTCTAGAAAGAATGACAACATTTTTATGTTAAGTGAAAAGACATTTTATTAATAAAATTATCTGTAAAATAGTCACCTTTCTATAACAACCTATGATAAAACTTATCCTTAAGTAAACGTGTAAAATCACTGACTTACGTAAATTTGTATTTATCTGTATATCAGCACTCTTTTTTCATAGCCACATGCACCCTTCTTCATCTTGAAATTGTTCAAAAATGTTCATGACAAGCTTTCAAAAGTTTTCAGTGAACTCTGCTTTCAAAATAGATGTGATAATTAGCTCTTGCAATTCATGTTTTTGATCATGAAAAGCAGTTTAATAGAGCAACAAGTACTTAAAAATATTTTTTGAAAGGTCAGATCATTTCCCTGTCTGCTTTGTCTTTCTTTTTGCAAGGATACTCTAAAAAATGAAAGACATTAGAACACTATTTACCTTGCTAAGAATAAATGTCAAAGTCATATCTAAAGGAAGAACACGAAACTTTTTACTGAAGGCCAGCTGCCAAAATGCAAATTAACACCTACAAAGAGATATTGGACAAATCCCTTTAATAGTAACAAGACAAATATGAACTTAAAGGTTGATGTTACATGGAATGTTAATTAACATAAGCTGATATATGTTACATGGTGGGGCATAGAATTTTCATTTTGATCTTCATGAATTGGAAAATTGTCCTTTTTGAATTTTAGTTATTCATTTCTTTTAATACTTTGCTAGGCTTTAACAACAGTGTTTTGTGTTCTGTAAACCTCATATTCTAGCCATCTAACACCAGACAGCTGCCAGAATGCAAACTAACACCTACAAAGAAAGACTGGACAATTTCTTCTTCCCTTGTAATTTTGCATTATCACTATTGAACAACGTTGAATTTTTGTCTCTCCATTAAATTTCATGTCCTTATCCTAAAAAAACATTGGTTTTGACATAGTCTTTCCCACAACATCGTCTCCTTCAGGATTTTTTTCTGCATCAGCTGTAAGTGAAAACATATTCCTATGTCAGTTTAAGGATTAAGACTTTTTCACATGTATAAATATCTTGTTCTCATACAAACTCAGTAACAGATTAACAAACACTACCCTTCAATTATAATGAAAAAGAATTATGTCTGAAGCCAATGATCTTTGTTGAAAAATGTAGTCATTTCCAAAGTTCAGGCTTTGTCCAGCAGGACAATTTAAAAATCTCAGGTTTACAATTAGTGGTTTCTTGTACACAGTAACAGCTAGTGAATGAGGCTATCTTTAGAATGTTACCAAATTTCGTGGTTCCAGCGTGTGTGTATGTGTGTGACATGCTCTACTCTAGAATGGAAGATGGTTCCCTTTAACAACCGAATCTCTTAATTCAGTACATTATGACATTAGCGGAAAGCTAGCAAAAAGAAAATCATGAAGACTAGCATTTGACTGCCGTTTAGCAGAGACATACTCATGTGAAGTCATGCAGCTAATCATTCCACATGTTACTGGGATGCATCTGAAAATAAATTCTGTGATTATTTCATGGGATAATTTAATTGTTTTGACACTTGTTTTCTTTTCAGTCATTAAAATTTAACTGCAGCCTTGAACTACCTAAACTAGGATTTTTGTGCTATAATAAGTAAATCTAGCATTGTGGGGTTTTTCTCATTGCTGCTGTTTTAAAGCACCTGTGATACGAAATCCCTGGTAATAGGGAATATCATACTAAACTTCAAATTACAGGGTAGCATCCTCGTGGAGCCTACATTACATCTTTTATGAATTACTGTTAGTCTCAGTCAATAATCGGGAATTTGTCAGTCAGTCAGAATTTCTTTCTATCCAGTTCATACAAAAGAAAAAAAGTCTGAGTATTTCCACCTTTTTGGGGGGGGTTGGTGGTACATTTTGATGCTACATTTTTAAATTTATTATTTTAATTACTAAAAAGCTTTAATTCTGAATTATTCTTTTAGACCCCTGATGTTTAGATGCATTTCAAGGAAGCAGGTGTCAGAATTTGGCTCACCTAAGACTCTATTTCAGGAACATATTCTTATTGTACCTACCAAAATAAAGGGGTATTTTCACACCACTGTTTACTTCTCATTATGCTATCACCTTTGTTTATAACTAACAATTTTTTAGCCTAAAATATTGTTCCAATTTTGGCGAACCATAGCTGAAGCTTAATTAATTTTTTGTCTTCCCTATAGTATGACACAAATAGAAAATAAAACACACACAAGCGAAAAACCCTACAGCAGTTGTGAAGTGAAAAAGAAGTAGGTGCCTTGGGAGATTTGGAGGAAAATAAACGTATCCAGCCATTTAACTAGTTGATTACTTATTTAATAGCCAGCTCCAGTACATTAAATTTATAGTGTTAAATTTCACAGTATGATGTGTCCAGTTATATACAATTTCAAAAAAAACCCAAACAAACCCCAAAACAAACTATCTGAAAACAAATATCTCAAAATTGACTCAAGGCAACAGATTAATTAGAAGACCAGAATGTAATGTAATCAAGCATTGGTTTCCCAGGGAAATGTAAAAGGTTTACTTTAACACTACAAGTCTACACAAGGCTACACTACAAGTCTACACAAACACATATTCAACACACAGCTGAAAGAAACCAAAAATACTGTTCTCCAAATAAAAATAACAGCTGAAATTAAGGAAATTTCATCATACTGTCTTAGGGTTTTTTTGCTAAAGCTACAGATGCAGCATTTAGGCTGAAGATTGTCAGTGATCCACCTTCAGTATATGAGTTTTTTAAGCTTAATCCGTACGAGATGTCATACAGTGTTGCAGAAGCAACCTAAATTAGAACACAAGCCATCAGGACATTGACTGATTAACAGTCTAAAACCATGATAATCTCACTCCATAAGAAAAATTTCTAAAGTCTCAATATTAGGAAAAAAAATAGCATTGTGAAACAGAATTTAAAGCCAACTGCATTTCTTTTGCGTTCAGAGACACAATTTGTTCTGTACATCCTTTTGTTTCCCTTTTGGCTTTCTTTAACTCCCTCTTTTTTTTTCTTTTTTCTTTTTTTTTATAGCAAAAACTGGTAAAATGCCAGGCATCTAATTGGACAGTAAAGACAAGTACTAAGAAGATATGTCTTCTAGAGTACCAACTAATATGTTGAAGCTAGATTTCACCATGCTTCCACGGTGAAAATTCTTTCAGGTGGAATGACTAGCAGAATGCTAAAAATGAGATGAATTATTTAACAACTCAGTGGGAGTTCATTAATTAACTTCAAGACATCTACCAAAGTCTTCATTTCCAATTTATACTCCCATAATACATACGTTTATTGGCACAAAACACTGCAAAGAAACAAAAGGTACCACAAATAATAACCTTGCATTTGTTATTCATGTAGTTGAAGAAATCATGTTATGGAAAGTTATAACCACATCAGTGACTTTTGGCATCAATGATATTCTCAAACTCCCTGCCTAATTTTGTAGATAGCTACTCTTCCATTTGAAAATTCCCACAAAATTTATAGGTCTCACAATCGAACTCTATACCAACATCCCAACAGCACTCACCTGCACAGCACTTGTCTTCTGCCTAACAATCTACAGTATAATAAAAAGCTTCATTTACTCATATCACCTCTTGGCAGAAATCACCAGAAAACAGCTGGAAAAAGTAGAGTTGGCAGTGGTGCTTACGATGCTCCAGCCTCACTTAATCCATGAATTTAAAGGTTATAGAATTCATCGGAAATGTGTCCAAATGACGTCTGTCAAAAGGAATTTGAAACTCCACTCCAAGGAATGGCCTCATCAGCAACAGCTTGACCTTCATCAGTAGGACTCTATCTGTCCTTCCTGTTACGGGTGTTCCACTTTACAAGGAGGATACAAATGAAAGAATGATTTCATAGCTTGATGGTAATAGCTTTGCTGGGAAGAGCAGACCTAAGTCGAAGTCACTGCTTTGGTGAATATGGTGTATGTAATTCCAAACGACCAGCTGTCTGCACTTCCCTATGCACTAAAAGTATCTCGGCTTGAGTGACAGCATTTTCCTTGTCACTTCCAACCAATTAATTCCTCTCAACATAACAGTTATTGAGAATTTTTTACACTCACTGTAGACCTAAAAACCTAAAGACCTAAATTTTCTACAGTCACTGTAAAGGAAACCCAAATTCTTAACATCGATGTTTTGGAAAGGCATAGACATGTTTAGCATTATGAATGTCAACATTGCTGACCTAATCTCCATTTAGTGAAACAGTCCTGAAGAGATCAGTGAGCCAAAATCAGGGCCAAGATGCATCATAGCAGACCAAGAGGTCACTGCCTCTTTGATAATGACCCTGGAGATGACCAGAGTGGTGCAAAGCTGCACAGACTTTAGGGAGGGAAAAGTTGGAGGCTTTCAAGGACAGAAGAGCCCAGGCTGTAGTAAATAAAATCATCAAACATTTCATGCTGTTAATCTGAATGGGAGTTGTGGCTGTTGTTCTTCTCCTACCCTGAGTACCCACTGTATCGAAGAAAACACCTACTTCATGTTTCTAATGGTTTTTCTTCTCCAGTTTTACAGAGAAACTGGGGTGATCCTGGAATCTGACTTAGGAGCCTTTCGAAGTCCGTCATCATGGACAAACTTCCATCACATAAGCAATGCTCTTATCCTATTCTTCTTTTGCAAGTTTTATTGGTCCTCATGAAAATATTCAAGGCAAAATGTTCCATAGATCTAGAAACATTAAAAAATTTGCAAGACCATTTTTCAGTATGTCTCTTTAGAATACATTGAAAACTGGAAAATATTGTATACAGGTCTTCAAATTTCATAGTAAAATATAATGAACTTTTTAAAATATTCACCAACAACCTCCCTGAAACTCCAGAAGTTGAAGACAAGCAGGAATTAAAACCTTATCCTCTAAATTTTAAATTGTACAGCACTCAATTTTTTTTCAAGACAGTCTTTTATTTTGAGCCAATTTTCTCTTCCTAAATAAATTGAATAAAAATTTTTAAAAAAAATCCAAAAAATTAATTTTAACAAATCACTCCTTTGGTTTGGCACTTAGAACATTATAATATTCAAATGTAATGTTTTGATAGAGAATTTTCAAAATAATACTTTTACAGGATAAAAACAGTCAAATTAATTCAAAATATTTTAATGCATAAAATTTTATATTGGTTAAATACACCACACTAAACGAAATGAGTTTTACCAACAAAGATTCTAAAATACTGAAGTGTGCACTGAAGTGCACAAAGATTAATATTTCTGATACATTTAGACTTTTAAAAATATTTTCACTTCTACATTTTATGTTCAATATCACTATCAATATCGCTAACGTGATAGAGGTTGCTCATTACAAGCATTCATATATTCCTTTGGTAAATGTCAACAACAGTTATGGGAGACATTAAAAGAAATTTAAAGAGAAACTACAATATTTATTGCATGCCTACCAGTGAATAAATCTGACTGTCCCACTCTGAGCTGTGGGAATGCTACCCTGCCATATATCATACCTCGAATGCTGCACCCTCACTACAAGAATGACATTGAGGTGCTGGAGTGTGTCCAAAGAAGAGCAACAAACCTAGTGAGGGATCTGGAGAACAAATCTTACTAGGAGCAGCTGAGGGAGCTGGGGTTGTTTAGCCTGGAGAAAAGGAGACTGAGGGGAGACTTTATCTCTCTCTGCAACTACCTGAAAGGAGGTTGTAGTGAGGTGGCTGTCAGTCTCTTTTACCGAGTAACAAGGAGGAAACTACCTGAAGTTACTACAGGGGAGGTTTAGACTGGATATTAGGAAAAATTTCTTCACAGAGAGGGTTATCAAGCATTGGAACAGGCTGCCCAGGGAAGTGGTTGAGTCGCCATCTCTGGAGGTACTTAAAAGACGTATAGATGTAGTGCTTAGGGACATGGTTTAGTGATGGACTTGACAGTGCTAGGTTATTGCTTGGAATTGATGATCTTAAAGGTCCTTTCCAACCTAAATGATTCTATGATTTTATATCCTGTGATAGCACTGCCAGGGTCACCAAGATTTGTGCTAGAGCAGACAGCTGGCTGGCAACTCCTTGGGAGGAGTGCAGGCTGCGAGTAAGAGGTTTCTTATTAAATTCCAGAGACATGAAAGTTTCCATGGTATAGACTAGCCAGGTGTTTGTGATAAATTATTGGAAAAAAAATACATTTAATCATAGAAAAATATTTCCAGCTAAGAAGGATTGCTAATGTATCCAGTGGCAGGGGCAAGGCCACCAACAGTGTACAGTGTACTTCAGTTCATCCTAAATCAAACCAGAGAGCAGAATGAACAATACACAACACAGAATGACACCTCCATGTAGGTACACTGGAAAACAATTTTGTCTCTGTCTTCATAATAAACATGGATCTATACAATCGCAATGTTCTTGTCAGTAATCTGAACTCAGACTGAGTTTGGGCTGCCTGAAAGTCCCATATACAAACTACTGTCAGGGCATTTTTTAGGCAGGAGCTAGTAAAATTGGGAATCCTCTGAAAGAGTTACAGATGGCTTTTCTGCCTGACCTTGACTTTGTCATTTAGTTGAATGAGCTTCACAGAAGCAGCTAAGCTAGACTCAAAGTGATGGATGCAATCTTCAAGTGCAGATAACATGTCATGCCAGAAATTGTCTCTCCTCTCCTCTGGCATTACCAGTGAATTCATGTCCAGACCAACATGGAAGGTTTGCCAACATGGTGTGCAGCTGGATTAATATATCACTGAACATGGTCTGAAAGCAATTCTTGTGCTATGTTATAACTAAAAGATGAAAAAGCATCAGTGTCTGTCAACACTGGAGATGCAGAGTTTTCCAGATAAGTGAATGTCAGGAGTGAATTAAGAAAATCCAAGATTTCCCATGAGATACACTGTAGAAGACTGCAAGCTATTCAACTATAGCTGTAAAATGAGATCAAAGGTGAATTGGAGTCTAGCTGTGATGTATTTTCAACTGCTTACTAACAATAACCAAGAAAATCAGATAAAATTTATTCAGAGCAAATGCATTCATGAATTCAAATGCCAAGAACATGTTAAATGGTAGAGTCAGATAAATTTGTGGCCAAAAACAGGGCTGTTGTATCCAGACAGTAAGAATCTCTCAGAAATTAAAATTGCTGATGGCATTTTTGTTGTAATAGAAATGGAAGTCAAGGAAGAAGCAATCCAGAACCACAATAACAAACTGAAATGACTACTAAGAATGTTCCAGTGATAGCCTGCATGCTGACAAGCTGAAACTGAGGATACCTGAACTCTTCTGTTTTGGTTATATTGGCACCTTGAGAAACTGAAAGACTGAAGGCTGAGACACATCATAATAAATAAAATACAGTAACTTATGGGAATGGTAAATTATTTTTCCATGGCCTACCCAAACATCATATTAAAAAGCATGAGGAAAAAGCCACTGTTGAATTCTCTAACTCAGCCTATAATGATACAATGTAAAGGTAAGTCAAAGAAAAGTGCTGTGAGCAGACGGCATTTTGCAGACCAAAACACAGAGGCTTCCCATACAGCAGTTCTGTAGCACAGGAAACAAACCTTATCCATGTGGTACAGTTGCTGTGCATCTTTCCAGAAGGCCCCAAACAACCCAAAAAGCCTTTGATGTGAAGCTGCTCCATCCATTAAAACAATGCACACTCTAGAATTTAGGATCCAACGCTAAAGGCATTTATCACCTACTGCCAGCTTATTTGTGGATAAGCTGTGAATGCACGGTAGCCCTAACCAATAATGTAGGAGCTGACACTGAGTCAAGCAAACATTTCGTACTTAATGTAAAACAATATGCATGGAGCAAGCCAAAAGTCATGACTACAAGCCATGAATTTGTTGAACATGTATATTGAACAGCATGAATTGCACAACTGTTCAGACATCATCAAACTCTCCAACCTCATTAAATCACAACGTGGTGCTGAAATGACTAAGGTATACGTCATTTTTACAGGCAGGAGTTCCACTTTACGTTTGGTAAACACTCTCATTCCTGAAAGGTTCTTGTGGACTCAAACTTGGGAACCAATTGAGAAACTTCAGGCCCATTTTTCAAGTTTTTGGCATAGACATCAACAACAGAAGAAAACAGAAATTTTTAGCCACTATGTGTGCTTTAAGATAGCTACACAAGCACTCCCACAAAGAATGATGAAAGATTAATCCTGGGCGTATAATATAACTAGAACTCAGGGCAGCAGAAATTAAATCAAGTATGCCTGTAGAGCAAAGGCAGGTCAAAAGCCAGAGTGAAGTCAGCAGTTATAACTCAAACAGTAAGTTTTAGGAAACAAGTTGTTCAATAAATATGAAGAACTGGTGGGCATGCCAAAATGGGCTGCTGATAAAGGCCATGTCTATATGATACCATATTTATGAATCACTTCTTGCCTCATCAAGTCAGGCAACACTCACAGAAGATACAAGATAACTACAGACATTGCTAAAATAGGAGTAGCTAACTGTATGTAACTTGGAAGAAGGAGTTGAGGATGAAAGGCAGCACCAGGATATCTTGTGCTTGGATGCACATAGCCTGAGTGCTAGCTGCAGTTGTCACCTCTCTGTAGAAGGTTCTTTTAAAAAGAGCACATCCAATTCTAAAAACAGTGTAGAAACATGAAGCGGGACACAGGCTA
>VYZM01009770.1:0-10243 GCA_013398915.1 Dromas ardeola
TTTCTTCAGAGGCATGTTAAAATCTCTATTGCCCAGATAATTAGCAAGTAGTTATCCCAGTAAATATCCCAGTAAATAATTCCCTAGCCAAAAGGGATGAGAAGGGTAGTACCTGTTCAAATTTCATCATATGAGTGTTAAAATCAGTACAAAAGTTAACCATTCAGAATTAGTAAATGAAGTCTAGAGATTTTTGTAGTAAACATCTTCTGAAGTCTTGGTCATAGTTAAGTGCAGATATGAACTTTGTTAAGAGCTGAAGCTGATTTTTTCTAGTTCTGTGAGAAAAGGGTTATACAAAAAGGAGGTGAGGTTTAGGAGAGAAAATAAGTTTCTTGTTTTGCCAATGGTTTTAACTGGAATCAGCTTTCTTCTTTTAACTTCATTTGCTGCCCTTGTTTATTAAAAATCTTCTCACAGGTGCTCACATGTAAACAATTGATTTCTTCTCAGACATTTAGTGAGACTGCTAGTAAATTAGCTATGCTTTTTAAGGGGAAAGAAAAGGTTACCTTAGCCTTGCACTGCACAATACATGGCATCTTGATTAGCACCCGTATTAATATAACTTTGTATTAAAAAGTTTCCTGTAATTCTGCCATGCCATGGGTAGTCCCTGTGCCACATGTGCAGTGTACTTGTGCATTTGGGTCAATCCTTATCAAATGCTACAGAATTCAAAGAAAAAAATTACATACCTTCAGCAAAACCACTAACTGAACTGACCAAACCCAGCATCCAAATTCTAAAACCTGTTTAATTCTATAATAAGGCTGCAAGGTAATTAATGGACTGTCTTCCTTTGGTAGATCTGGAAACTGAGCACCAATTTGAAAGTAAAGTCACAGCATTGGGGAAGTAACTCCTCCCTTCACAGGTGAGGGTCTGGTAGCTGATGGAAGGTAAATAAACAGGGACACCTATGCAATGGGAATAATCTCGCTGAATGAATGAGAAGGAATCCAGCCCCAGTTTCAGCAAGAAACCAGAGCACGAAATGTAGTGAGATATAGATTTCTTTTGCAGTTCTTGCATCTTAGACTTCTGATACATACCTGCTGCTTTTTCAGTGTGCCCTTTACAGTCTCTGAGGGTGCAAACACTTTGATTTAACCTCCTTCGTCTGGTGTTGTGCTAGTCAAAAACCGCAAGCCTAATAGCTTCAGGTGTTGTAATTCCCACAGCACTGACCACTGACAAGAAAACAAGGAGCCCTGGCTGCAAAAATGTGGGGAGAGCTGGATGTCCCATTCCTACATGTCATACTCCAAAGTATGAATGAATAGTTAAGTTCCTGGTTCAGCAAAAACGATTTTTTTGGTGAATCTTATTTACCATCTCATGGCTTCATGCAACAAGCCACATCTTTTGAAAAGAAAAGGCTGCCCTGCTAACAGCCTGATGAACAGATTTTCCACATTAGTTGTGGCAATAAAATTTGTATTCTCTTGCATTTGGTGTGTACAAAAATACAAGGTAGTCAAGTTCTACCTACAAAAATCTGTGGTGGCAAGGGAACAATACTTAAGATTTTCTTTGACTTCACATTAAGGCACCAGAAAATAATCTTGTTGCTGTATCACAAGTGTACCTCAGAGCAAAACATTCTGAAAACTGTCATTCAACCCTTAACACAAAACCAATAAAAAATACATTTTTTTTTTTAATTGTCATAGCTAAGTAGCATCTAGAAATGAGGTATGAAATTGTACAAAGCTCAGTCTGAGGTAGAGGCAGTGTATCAGGTTGTACAGCCGTAATTCCTCTCTAGAGAGCAGACAAGGAGCGTGTCCAGCTGCGAAAGCTGAGTGTTGTGCTGGCTCCCTTCAGTGACCCACTGTGCCCATCAAGAGAAGACCAGGCTCGTGGGTAGCGTCATGATCAGAGATGATGCAGGTCCATACAAACAATAGTGCAGGGCTCTGTGGATGGAGCTAGCACCTAGCTGTGGAGATGCCTCTGCCATCTTCGTCCCTCAGCAGCCTCCTCGCCCTGTTGGGCAGCCCCTTTTCTTCTCCACTTCTGCACAAGACAAAGTCTAGTGTCCACATGGCTCAGCTCCTCAACGAGGTGAGATGGTGCAGAGCCAAGGCTCACGCTCTGTGTATGGTCGAAGGTACTGGATTAAACCCCTCCTGAAGACACTCAGCCACAAATTCAAAATCACGGAGACCCGTTCATGCAAATTTAGCCACCAGAAGGGGGTAAGTACTCCAGGTATGTTGTTCAGTGCGAGTCATTCGCTCTGTTCCAGCCTGATCCATTCTTCAGGAAGACCAAGGTTGTCACAGCTGCAGATACATCAGCAACGGAGGGTGGAGTCAGACTTGTCTCATTCCCAAAACATGGTCTTGCAGTAGAGACACAGAGCTCAGCATCCAAAACAGGAAAACTTTTTTCTCAGACCAGTGAAGAACTCCTGATACAGAAAAAACCTTATTTAATGCCCCCTTCAGCCCCTTAAGGCCTACAGTCCTGTCAGTTTAGGGTAACGTAGTTTTGAGCAGTTTTCAGGACTTTGTTATCGGGCTGTCTGGGTTGTTGACTCCGTGGGATTCAGTGTGTGACCCCTGTCAGGGATATTATAGTTGATGTTTAGCACAGTGCTTCACCTCAACAATATGTGTTACTTTCCATTCAGATTCTCCGGAGCCAAATGATTTTATGTATATACATACATACATATGCATGCAGTTATTTAGACCTCTGTAATAACAGACTTTGCAAAGTTCTGTACTTGGTGATACCCAGAAATCACCAGAATCCTATTTAAAAATAATAAAACAATAAAGCCTGCATATGTCGTTTTCTCAGCATCTTGGCTAGACTATGCTTCGCCTTTCATAAGATCAGTTTAAAAAAAAAAAAACAGAAACAATGGCAGATTTTGAAAGAAGAGAAGAGTGGAAGGGCTCTTGTCTCGCAGAGTATGGAAAGAAAAAGGTGTAGGGAAAGGACTGACAAGTATATAACATTAATGTGAGCAGAAATCTATTAGTGAAGTTAGTTGCTACAAAGTTTATTAGTCTCAGAAAAGTAGAGGGAAATTCAGTGCTGGTATTGCACAGCAACACCAGAGCCAGTTTTAAATAAGCTGAAAGGGTAAATTAGCTGGTGAGGAGCCCCGAAAAGCCTTTCTGTGATGACTGATTATCTGAGAAATAAAAAAACATATACTGTGAAAAACTATCTTTATGTGGTTTTGACACTTTTTGATTATGTCTAGCTTTTTTTTTTATTTTTTAAGAGACAGTAATGAAGGATGCAATCTGTTTGCTCACGGATGCACTTGCAAATGCACAAAAACACTGTTTTTGAGAAACTTCTCTAGTTCTCAAACATTCACATTGGGGAAGACAAACTCGGCATCTGTTTGTATACATACTGGGAATAAATGCATAAAAAAGGATGTAAATATGAATCTGACTAAATAGCTGTGGAGAATTTGAAGAAATGTGTTTCTTCATGCCTAAGCAGTACACACTAGTTTTTAGTCATTGTGTTTCTAAATAATCAAGGCACCCATTTGCTTAGCCCGTCTCTGCATTGAGAGAAATGAGACGCAGTGAATTTACGTAGTTTGGTTTAGACTTTCTGAAAGGGTCTGCACTGAGACCATTTCTTTGAGCAGTGTGCTATTGACTGGCTTGCATGGTCAGTCACTCACTAACACACAGAGCCCCATGTAGAGCTACAGGAGGGACAGCATTGCTCAAGTGAAGGATGCATCCGAATAATCACCAGAGAGCTGCTTGAGGGCTCCTGTCAAGGAGGTGATGGGCTCAGAAAACGAGGTGCTCCCTACCCTGCCTTTCTAGCTGGTGGTGCTCATGAGGAGGTGAAGCCAAGTGAGTTGTAACACTAAGTTCCCACCTGCCCAAGCAAGTGCTGGGAGGCACTGGTGGCGCAGCATGCGGGGCTTGCCCTGCCACCACCACCTCGACTACGGCCATGGCACTGGGCTGGGAGAGGCTCATCCACCACTCAGACCTCCTCTGAAGGCAGCAGTGTGGAGGTCTTCAGTGGTGCTGAGGTGTTGCATTGCCTTGCTGACTTAAGGGTAAATTTCACACAGCCTTTGCAAGCAAATGCATTTCATTTCCACAGTCATGAATCTGGTGCTTCCACCAACTCAGCATTCACTTTCAACTGAAATAAATTGGAGCAGGCAGCAGGGCAGGGGAAATTAAACTAGCAAAGGAAAAAAAATTACTTAAACAGACTGGAACACTTATTGCTGCCTGCTAGGAAATGTTTTTCTAGTCTTTTATTACCACATACAATCCCTAGTCCCATGTGATTAACAAATTCATCTTGAAACACTGGTGTTGCTTGACTGCAGTTGAAAAATTAAGTGGTATCTTTAAATTCTTGCTCCTCATCTCATTTAAAAGAGATACTTTGCGGCACTTGGATTCCAGCACATATAATCAGGCTGCACATTTCCTATCACATCCAACACCTGGCAATCTCTTGTGTGCCGACTGTGCACAGTGCAATGATACGTCTAGAGGTAATTATTTCTATCACCCACATAAGGGCAAAAGATATGAGAGTCATCACATGCTTACCTTTTGTACAGTTTTCATTGTAACTTGAAATGCCCGGCTGGGTTGGTCTATACAGGGTGACATATTTTATTCTAGAATTTTTTTGCTGAAAATGAATGCTAGGGGAGACAAGTATGAAAGAAAGGGGCCAAATCTGCTGTCTTTATTGACAAGTCTCTGAAGCTTCAATGAGTGAAGGTCATTTATTCTCTGCTCTGAAGAAATTCATTGGGATCACTGCAATGGGCCAAAAAAGAAAGGATGAAGCGAATAGATTTTTTCCATGACGTAAGGGAGGAGCCTAGAAAAAGGGTCCTAGCAATATTAGTGAATGAAAATTGAAAGCCAAATCCTTACCTCCTTCTGCAGCTTTACAGGAGGAAAAGCCTCAGCTGTGATTGTGTAAGGAGACCCATAGACCAGGTCCTGCAAAGAGAGTCAACACAGAGCCTCCCAACAGTGCCTGCTGTCAGCTAACTTGTCCCTCATCTGCAGAGAAGAGGATGCTGTGAGGCAGCCACAGTCACTGTGGGCATGCAAGAAGCCATGGCGAGGTGGAAGGAACCATCTCTGCTTGGTAATGGGTAAGACTGCAGCACGCAGGGCAGAGGCTGCACCTTACAGGAGGAAGCACGTTGGTAGCTGAGTTAGCGAATGACACTGATGGTTCCCATCACTGGAGGGCTAGTAGAAGAAGCTAGTGAGAGCTGTGCCAAAATGACCAAACCCTACCTTTGGGGTAGGACCCCAAAGTCCTACCTTAGCAAACAGAGGAACCACTGCTGGTGACACTTTATAATCTTTTGTTTTGCCCTGCAGATTCTTCAAGCTGGTTGCTTTGCTTTCTGATACTTGACCTAGATTTTAAAATTTTTCTCAAATCTGGGGGAAAACCAGCAATACCTTTTGTCCTGCTTCAAACATGTAAAGACTCTTAAAAAACATCATTACTGCTAAGATCTTATATGAGATCATACAGATGTCCACAGAGGTGAGCTTGGGAGCAATGGGCAGTGAGGGAGGACCTCGACAAGGAGAACCCTGCCGGTGTTCATTCTACAGATTGGAAGCTACTGGCTAAGACTTTCCTCTGTGCTTACCAGAAATAGCTAGCCTAAGGGACCTGAAATGTTCACAGTGGTGGATGGTGGTCCCTTTGTAGCTCTGTTCTGTGTCCTCAAAAAACTGGTGGCTCACTTGCCCCAGGTGACTTCCATCCAGCCGTGAAAACATCACAAGAACTGGCTGTGTTCAAAAATCCTGCACAAACAGGACAAGCAGCAGCACTGATGGAGCTCTACTTCTGCCAAGATGGTCTAGCAGGCTCTAGTAGCAGAAAATCATATCAAACATACATTCTACTGTGCTTTGCAAGTAAGCCAAAAGGCTTTAATGTCACAGCTTGCAGTAAAATCGTGCTCTACCCCTTGTCAGACATCAGAAATGGAGAACATGGGACCACATGGCAGGTAACGTTTTTTGAGGCAGGGCCTGTGATTGGACACTAGTCACTAACTTTCTCTTCTCAACCCCTTTCAGCTCTCCATACTCCCTTCCAGCCCAATGTTACTTATGATCACTGACAGCTCCACAGCTGAGACAGAAATATAAAACCATAAATGAGGCACAAACATGTATTTCAAAACCTATTTTGGGTGTGCCTCTGGCTTGTCCTTTATATTAACTGCAAAATTCTGCAATATGAGCATTAGATTTTGCATTACTATTTCAGCCATGAACCTGCAAAAACTATCCTCTGGAAAAAACTCTCTTGCTTTCAATATTCAATAATTTTCCACACCAGGGAATAAGCTGAGATCAGCAGTTTCACTTCACTAGCAACATCTCTCCAGCTATTAATTAACAATAATGGTTAGTCAACCTACATTCAGACCACTCCTAGAGATATACAAAAAGGTAATAAAAGATATACTGCAAACGACCCTCCATCAGCATAGTAAGGAAGAGATTGTTCAACAAATAAAAAGGTAAATAGCATTTGGATTCTACCTGTGTGAAAGACTAAAAACACAGTCTGCAGAGATGGCAGGATGCTGCCAGCACAGAATGCTTCATATAAAAATAGGCCTAAATAGAGCATCTATGGGCTCTCCACTGGCTTGAATGAAACGGGTTGAGTTGTCTCAGCCGTGTTCAGAGTGGGCAATTATCCACATCTGAAAATAAAAATGCTACTTGTATTTGATGCTAATAGGTGACAAAGAGTATTCTGAGTTCATCAGAGACATCAAGGACTGTCTAAGAAGAAATACCAAACACCATTTCCAATGGTTCCTTCAGAGCACATCTGAGCTGCAGCAAGGAGGTAAAGAAGTTTGTTGGTGCGTTGTCCTTGCAGGCTGCTCTGCAGGCAGAGGACGCAGATGTTTGATTGGCACCTTTCCCTGGTCAGATATTCAGCTAACTGTAAGGGATGAAAGACAGCAGGACCGCTTGGCTGGAAAAGGAAGTGGGGGACAAAACTGAAGTAGATCATTTTGTCTGTTGGAATAGGAAGGATTTTGGCTACACACCAGGAGACCGAGTCTCTATTCTCTATATAATTTTATTTTCATTGCAATATTTTGCTTTAAAATACTGAGCTTTAATGCTATTATTTTACCTGGCTGTTTCACAGTCTGAACCTTGGTTTTTGTACTGCATTTGCTATTTTAAAAACTTCAAAATTTTTCATCGAATAATTTGAACAGTTATTTCCAAAGATTCTTCTCTTCAGCAACATTGTTTTACCCAACCTTATGGCAATTCTTTACATACTGCTATGACAGGTTAACTATATCACCTTGAGTTAGTTCTGTTTCTGCAGAGGGAAACGGCAAGAGCATGCTACTTATAAATATGGGACTGATTTAGCATCAGCTTTAACTATTACTAGTAAGAGTAGTACCTGGAGTGCCTCTGATGTCGAGCCAAGGGAGAGAGGCAAGCTAGCTAAACCTAATGTAGCATTGAGTCAATGTGGAGTTAAAGGAATGGAAAAATCTGTGCATTTTAAAAATTGTGCATAATGATCTCGGTTTCCAATTTTAATACTTCATTTGTCCACCTAAAAACCAGATGGCATACCGTTAAACTTCTGAGACCTTACTCAAAATGTCTGGGGGAACTTTTCTAGTTTCCATGGCTGTGCAGCATATGAAATTGCACAAAAATGCAGTCCCACTTGCTGGTGAAAAGCTGCATTATCTGCAGAAACGTTACACAGAAGAACCAGCCATTGACCACATTTCACACAGCATAATTCCAGAATATTCTAGAGCTGATGGTGCTGAAACCATAAGGATGGTTATGTTGTGAAAAGTATTTGGGGCAGGAACAAGAATCTGCTCTTGTACTCCAGTGTTTGAATCAAATCTGCAAATTTGGCATAGTAACATTTGAAGAGAACACTGAATATTCTTTTATTTGTTTAGCAAAATATTCCTTCTGTTTTGCAGAGAAAATATCTCAAAATTTTCTTAGTGTTCTTCAGCCTCCATCTGTAGATTTAAAACATTTTTAATCTGCTATTTTGGGGATAACGGATCATCATTTCATAAGAGTTAGGTTTTATTAGGCTAATTATTCCATTTTAAATGTTTCATTTTGAGACATTATTTTCTAGCTGGTTGAGTTTTTTGCATAATACAGTTCCAAAGCATTTTCCTGTTCAAGTGGAGCAACTCATGAGATGTGGAAAGAGAAGACACTCCAGGCAAGTGTAACCGGGCTGTTTTAATGCACAGGGAGTGATGTCTTTAAGAATCTGAGAGAGCTGCAAGCCCCTCTCTAAGAAAACCAAATGCAAGCTCCAGTAATCTCTTGAAGACTGATTCCCACATGGAAGACATTCAGTCCTGAAGGAAGGACACATCAGAAGGCAAGATCATCAAGTGCCTCCCGGGCTTACCCTAAGGAGGAAGACAGGGCTTTCAGTTTGGCAGGAAAATGTCTTGAGATGTTTTATTGTTACTAGCTTTGTCTTTTTGTGTGCGTGGTTTTTTTTTTATTTGTTTGTTTGTTGCTGTGTTGGAGGGTGGTTTTGGGTAGACAATAAGGTGGATTAAGCAATTTTGAACCAAAGTGGTTGTGGCACTTATTATCATGGCTTGCATGAAGTACAACCAGTCCCCAGTCCCATACCTCTATAGTTTCCATGGAAGGACTTGCAATAGCTTCACAGCTATGGTGACAGTGATTTACTTGTCAAAGGGACATCAAAAAGCTAGCAATGTATGACCTTTGTCTGGCTGAGTTTTCATCCTGAGCCCAGTCCACAATTTGTGAGCTGAAGGGATGGATTCCTGCTTTCCTCTGCAGGCCTGGGTTGGGCTAAGGAGTTATTCCTCAAGTTCAGGTTACATCTGGACACAAAAAGAATTATGTATGAAACCTGTGTAAGTACTGGGGACTGAAGAAGGGCAAATACTCTTTGCCACTGTGGCTAGGAGCCCTGATGTTCAACCAGTGGATCTGTCTTCTTCCAGAAGGACTCAAAGCCAGAAAGAGGACAGGATGGAGATCTTGGAGTTGCTGCATCATGCTCATCCCCTCAGGTAATTTGGCAGGATGGATTTGTTAGAAACTCCAGTGAGATTTTGTTCAGAAACACCCACTATGTTCCGATCCCAGTTGTCTCCATTTCTGTACTTCAGACCAGTCGCTCAGTTTTTCTGGTACTGCCCCACCAGAATGTCTCCTCTGTACCAAAATATATCATCTCTATTTTCAGACACTGTGATTTCTGGCCTCCCAGACCAGGTCTGGGTTTGTTCACAAGGGAGGATTTTATTATGAGAGCATGATAAAACACAGCATTCCTGGGTGGTACATGGCATTTCTACCATATGTATATTGTTGCCTGCTATACAGTCAGTATTCTTCTGCTGTGAGAGAAAATAGCATTTAAAAAAAATAGCCATGTGACTAGTATCAATAGTATCAATTTTAGATAAAATCCCATGGGCTATTAATTTTATCTGTAATTTATACAATGGTTCTAAGTTTTATAATACGGAAGTAGATTGCAAAATGAAATGCATACAGACATGAGATCATTAGGTACTGCAAACTGTCATTTTTCATGTTAACAGACTATTTTGTCAGTGTTATGCAGAAGAACTGGTGATATATAAAGAAAATATCCCAACAGATCAGTCACCCTCTGTCCTTTTCTTTCTCTTTTTTTCTTCTGCATTTACATCTACCTATCCTCCAAAGAACCTGGCTTCACTTTTAGCCCTCAAAAAAATCCCTAAGCTTCTCTTTTCATCTGGAGTCTCCTTGCATACTACAGATCTGTCATTTTGCCTGATTTGTAAAGACTTCACATATTTCCAAGTAACCATTATAAGAGTTGAGGAATGCTCTATGAAAGAAAAATTATGAGAGCACAAGGATTACTTTGCTCTCAGGAGATGGCACTGAACTAAAATCAATCATATGAATTAAAGGTTTTTGACAAATAAATAATTCATACACACTAAATTAATTAATGAATTTCCAGGACAGGCTCAGCACATTTTCCTGGGTAAGCCATCAGCACATCAGCAGAGCCATAACAGCTCTGCCATCTTTGCTCCCTATAGTCATGATTCAGATTCAGGAACAGGATATGATTTGCATAGCACTTGAGCATCAGTGAAATTATATATATATATATATATCTTTTTTTTTTTTTTGTGACCAAAATA
>VYZM01009770.1:10272-35879 GCA_013398915.1 Dromas ardeola
TTTTAGTGACCAAAATAAGGCTGTATGCATTTTTCTCTTTTTATCCACCCCCACCCACTGTAAGACACTGGAAGCAAAGCAACTGTTTCTTCATAAACACTTCAACTACTGTGTTGAATAGAGTTGACATTTACATAAATGGATTGCAGTGCAGTTGTTGAACATATACAGGGATGATTCTCTAATCCCATTTTAATTAGATGGATGTTGCATGCATACAAAAATCACAAGCCTCGCTCCCTGTGGTGATGCCACACTGGCAAGGAATCAATCACCACGGCCCTGGTTGCCATGGAAACTGATAGCTCCTGCACCACCATCTAAGCGGTAAATGATTGGTGGGGTACTCGTAAGGCGGGGAGAGCAATGAGTTTTTATATCCTGTCCAGCAGCTGTGCCAGAGAGTTAATTAAAAGCAGAGAACATGAAATAAATCTAAATCTGTGAAGAAATGAAATGTACAGTACAAATTGAATTCCCATGTTGGACAGAAATTAATATGCAGCGCAAACCACAGAGCTGCCTGAATAAGCAGCAGCTATGAATCCTGGGAACTGGTACCTCTGTGGCCGCTAAAACCCAAAAGTGGAGAGAGCACCTCCTTATCTTATTACCTAAACAAGCGCTTCCTTCAGTGCTTGTGTTGACTGATGCATGCAAATTGCATCCTCATATGTTAAAGGTTTGCACAAAAGCAGGAAGGACAAAGCTTAACTAAGATCTAATTAACAAACTGTTAGCAACTGCAGTTTATCAGCTGTGAACATGATGTAAGTAAATGTTTGTATTGCTGTACTCGAATTCACCAGACAACCTCTATGAAAGTCAATGTGTTTTTATTGATAAGCTGTGAATTTAAAATTCATATTTCAAATATCACAGGTATGGTAACAGCCCCTGAAATGCTTTTCTTACAATAAAATTAGTTCTGCATAAAATATTTTTTGGTAGAGTGAGATGCAGCTGACCAGCCATGAAATACCGAGCGCGAGGGCTCCCAGCCTTCCCTCCTCCTCAGCACCGCCGTTTAGGAGGCAGATTTCAGTGAGCTGGACGGCACAGCTCTGTCCTGGCAAGAGGTTTAACCGCTCCCACACGACTGACAAACACAGCGAGTGGGCAAACACACCGCAGCTGAACTCACTCCACTGCACACAAGTGAGTTTAAGGAGGGAAATGCTAATGACGAGGACGTTTCATTCCAGCACCAGACGTAAGTGTGTCTTGGCCAGCCATCTCTGAAGTCGAGCAACAAAAATGCCTTTAGCACTGTCTACATCTGAGGCTTTTTAGGTGCTTTGCAGCTTTTATCAAACCTTTTATGTTGAGTGACCTCCCATACTAGTCTATTGGGTCAACCTGGTTGGAATGGGCAATGAGCATTTTTTTTCTCTTTTCCAGCCCCTCTCTTTCCTGCTTGTCGGTGAAGGCTTTTCCAGCTGATGTAATTGGACCAAAGTTTGAGGATTTTTCTCAGACCTCTGAAACTTCATGAGAAAAGGCAGTTGTTGGACCTATTTTTTGAGATGAAACTTTGTATGGCATCCTACCATGGTACTTTTCACATTCCTGATCATTTCTCCAAGACTGGTTGTCTCTAAAATGCCCTCCTTTTTGGTTATAAGTTCTGAAGATGAAAATATTGGTCCATTGGAATTTTAGTAGGTATTTTACAGCTGTTCGTGGAGGGCAGACACAAGTAACAAACCTATCTCAGGAGGCAGTTAAGACAATTTCTTAGCAACCTTTCACTGTGAAGCTATATGTCAAAGAAACTTCTGTTTTTAACTTTCCAACAGTGCACCTCCTACTGCCTGTAATATCTTCTCCTGCAAAAGAAGCAAAATAGATGTTCTGGAAGACCATAGGTGTAGTAAATTGTAAAATATTACAGGTTTTTTTGTATGGTCTAAGTAACATGTTGCACAAATTATGTCATAAAATGGTGTGGATGAATACTACTCATGGTTTCTCTTAAACCTTCTTGTCACTGTGTGTTCATAAACCGTTGGCATAAATGGAAGTAAAAGCCTTAGCAATGTCATGTTAATAAGAAATTAAGAAAAAGTCTCACCTCTTTAGTGATTTTTTGGTCACTTCATGTAAGTTGCAAAAGAATAAAAATCCCTGCTTTGAAAAAATACACTTTTCACTAAAACTATTTTTTTTCCAAGTTAAACATAAAGATACAAGAAAGCAAGTTGAAATTAAGAGAAAATTTCTAGGCTTCTTGAACATCACATGCTGTAAAAGCACATTTTGTACAAACTTATGGTGGTTGGAAGGTTAATTTAACCATGATTGTAGCAGAGGATCCATATAATGGTCCTCTACGGTTTAATCTTATGGTCTTTATGCATGAATGGGTGGTATAGAAGTCAATGATTTTGGTCAGGAATTGCCAGATGTTTTAGTGGTCAAAATGAATGATAGCTGTAGTCACTGATGTTACACAGTTGAGAACTATAAACTGATAAAGTGATAAATACTACTGCATACTTGAAAAATCAGTTCATGCCACAGAAAATCACACTGACTTTTAGCCTGTGAAGAATCCCTGTGGCATGAACAAAATAACATGTAAAGAAAGGCTTAATTAGATTTAATTAGGTATTCATTCCCATACAATAAAGAGGAAAAATAGGACACTCATTAAGCCACTACAGTTCCAGCTACATTAACTTCATATGTCCTGGGAAGAGTATAGGGACATTGCCTATTTGTGTAGAGATGGGGTCAGGAAGGCCAGTGCATGGCTGGAACTGAACTTGGCAAGGGATGCAAAGAATAATAGGAAGGGATTCTATAGTTATCTCAGTCAGAAAAGGAAGATCAAAGAAAGTGTACCACCCCCAAAGAATATGACTGGTAAACTGATAACAACGGACAAGGAGAAAGCTGAGGTACTCAACAACTTTTTTGCCTCAGTCTACACTGGCAACCTCTCTTCCCACACTTCTCAAGTGGATGAACCTCAAGGCAGGAACTGGGGGAGTAAAGTCCCTCCCACTGTAAAAGAAAATCATTAAGAACTTGAACATACAGAAGTCTATGGGATCTGACGAGATGCATTCCAGAGTCCTGAGGCAACTGGCTGATGTGGTGTGCCAAGCCACTCTCCATGATATTTGAAAAGTCATGGCAGTCAGGTGAAGTCCCCATTGACTGGAAAAAGGAAAACATCGCACCCATTTTTAAAAGGGGTAGAAAGGAAGATCCTGGAAACTACTAACCTGTCAGCCTCTCCTCTTTGCCTGGGAAGATCATGGAACAGATCTTCCTAGAAGCTATGCTAAGGCACATGGAGGACAGGGAGGTGATTCAAAACAGCCAACTTGGCTTCACCAAGGCCTTCTTGCCTGACCAACTTAGTGGCCTTCTATAATGGAGAGACTACATCAGTGGACAAGGGAAGAGCTATGAATGTTGTCTATCTAGACTTCTCTAAGGCCTTGGACACGGTCCCCCACACCATCCTTCTCTCTAAATTGGAAAGGTATCTATTTGATGGGTGGACTGTTCAGTGGAGAAGGAATTGGTTGGAAGGTTGCATCCAGAGAGTAGTGGTCAACAGCTCAGTGTCTGGACGGAGAACAGTGATGAGTGGTATCCCTCAGGGATCTGTATTGGGACCAGTACTGTTTAATATCTTCATCAGCTATGTAGACAGTGGGATCGAGTGCACCCTCAGCAAGTTTGCAGATGACACCAAGCTGAGTGGTGCAGGTGACACGCCTGAAGGACAGGATGCCATCCAGAGGGACCTGGACAAGCTCAAGAATTGGGCCCATATGAACCTCGTGAAGTTCAACAAGGCCAAGTGCAAGGTCCTGCATCTAGGCTGGGGCAACCCTGGGTATCAACACAGGCTGGAGGATGAAGGGATTGAGAGCAGCCCTGCAGAGAGGGACTTGAGGGTTCTGGTGGATTAAAAGCTGGACATGACCCAGCAACATGTGCTTGTGGCCCAGAAGGCCAACCATATCCTGGAATTTAGCAAAAGCTTTGGATAGAGGGCATTATTATTGATTGTTAATATTGATTGGCATTGCAATATTTGCTCTGTTGCACAAGTTCATGGGTTCTGATGTCACCAAGGGTGGTCAAAGTCCAGCTTGCTCACTACTGCTTCTTTTTCTGATGAAGAGTGGGGGCATTGTTGAGCCTCTTTTTTGGACGGGTGGGGGAATGAGGGTTGCAGGTATTTGGTCTTTTTTTCATGCACCTCTCCCCTTCTCTGAAGTGAGCTATCCCTGAAGAGGAAGATTTCTTCCCACACAAAAACTACCCCAAATATCAAAATTTCCACATTTGTTGATTGAGAAAGCTATCTATTGAAGAAAAGTCACAAAAATTTCTTGTATTTTTTTAATATTACACTACTTATATGTCACTATTTTGGATGTGTGCTATGCATTATAGTCTTGGACTAAGCTCAAAGCCTAGTTCTGACTGGTTTGGGGGGCTGTTTTATTGATGTCTTCTCAGCACTGCTCCATTGCTGAGGGTGAAATTTTTCAAAAGACTTTGAAGTAATGTAGTATCCAAGCTCTCTGTCAGTGGGAAGTTGGCAACTAATTCACTTAAATGCCTTTAAAATACCACTCTGTTCTCAAAAGTGCAATCAGTGGTGGACAGAAGGAAAAGTTGTGTTTTTCCAACATAAATGGTGAAATTAACTTTACTTGTTCTTTTGGGTGGGACAAGTATTTTGCCCTCTGTGTTCCTTAAGGCAAGGAATCTACGGTAAAAACCAGAGTCACAGAGGAGTGTGTTTCCTTCTTTCTCAGCTTTGACAAAATATTGAGTTACTTTTCAGATTCATTGGAATATAAATAAAATAGTACAGGTAAAGTTGGGTTTATTTGCCTTAACCATTTTGGCTATCTATTGCGAATCTGCTAATTTAGAGCTCCTAGTTTAGAGCTCCTGATCTGCATCAATTCAGCTGTAACTGAGTGCTCCAAGCATGCTTCATTAGCCTTTAAGTAGTTAATGGTTTTGACTGTTTTGTGGTAGAGGTGAAGAAGAAAAGTTCACGTTATTTATTTTCTTCTGTGGTAACATTTTACCAATACTGATGTCTACAGTGAAAACAAACTTAAGTTTTCCTTGCCAGTCCCATGCCAATACACTGGGCAATAAATAAAAACTTACAGTTTCAGATTACAGCTACCAAAATACAGAATACTGTATTTGAATTGAAAAATTTTAACAGCATAAATAAAATAGCAGGACAACTATTTCACCTATCAAATACTGGTATGTCACAACCACGATGGTTTCATCACCTAAGCTGTACATCAATTATGTCGATAACATATTTTAATATAATGAAGAAGGTGGATGGTGGGTTCAAAATACAGACAAGGAAATGCCTTCTCAAAAAATATACAGCAAAGCTGTGAAATTCTTTACTCTAGTATGCCACGGATGCTAACAGTTTATTTGCATTCAAAACCATTTGTGCCAGCTTAATGGGAAAAAGTCTATTAAATGGGTGTACACCATCTCAGCATCAAGAAGTCACTAAGATTCAGCTCAGTGGAGGCAGGAACCATGCAACAGGAGCACATCCTGCTTGTCCTCCTCTTATACTCTTCCCTAGACATGCACCACTGGCTCCCGCAAGAGACAGGGTCCAGGCCTTGGCAGCGCATTGGTCTAACTCAGGACAGCTGTTCTTATATTCTTGTTTAAGTGTAAGAAAGCTGGTTAGATTTTTCGGGTTTTTTTTTTCCCTCTTTACATGTGCTTGAGGACACAGAGAAAAAATAAAGTTTTAAAAGGTTTGGGAGATTTTCTAACAAGAAAATACTTTAAATATTGCAGATTTTCAGAAACATAAAAATATTCCTTCTGTAATCTCCAGTTCCTTTTTCTTCTCAGCTCTAATGCACAGCTGCCATACTTGCAGCATTTCAAAGGATGTTTTCAGTTCCTTTCAGGTTCTAGTTCCTGTTAAAAGAAAAGAAAAAAAAAAAGAAAATAAAACCTAAATCAGAAGCAGTTTGACACCCCCCGTAGGAACTAAAACCTGAAAAAAGCCTTAGCCACCTGTGAAATGCCTCTGAATGCAGCAGCTGTGGGCTCAGAGGATGAGACAGCATTCACACTGCCTTCCTCGTGTCATGAGTACACATATGGGCGATGCACTGTACGGGTGTGTAGATCGTTTCTGTATTTCCTCTCCATCTGAACAGTTCAGTCAGGTACATGAGAAAACCTTCCCATTTTCCTTTCCTGAAATGGTAATCGCTGAAGTGGTTTTCACAGAACTCGAGGAATTAGTATTTGAAAAAGCAGGGTCAGATATTTCACTGGCAAAAACAGTGCTGCTCTGCCATATTCAGCTGCCGAAGAGGAGTGGCAAACACACCTGTGGATACAACAGTGCACTTGTGGGATAGGTAGACTGTGAAAAAGGGAAAATAACAAGGATGGAGTAACAGTATAGCAAATACATAATGAAGGGAATTACGGCAGCAGAAACATAGCTGTGCAATGGAATCTTTTCTCACCCCATTTTTACTACTAAGTCGATGTGATTTCTTGTATGGACTCAATCATTGGGATTTGAATTACCTCCTTAATATCAGAGAAACCTTCATCTTGAAACCATTGAGAGTAAAATTCTTAGCAAAATTCACATTCAGCTGCATGGAGCAATGATGCCACATGGCATTGGCCAAGCTGAGGACACCATGGCTGCATCTTCCAGACAGGGTCCACATCTACAGTTCAGCACAGACACTGAGATTAAGGCAAGCTATGTATGTCTTTCATAATTCATTAGTTAAAAATCTCAAAGCAGCTGAAAATTCCCTGTACCCCAGTTATACTGGTAGGTTATTCTCACTAACCCACCCTATATACTCAGCCTCTTGAATGCATCGTACAGCACCAGCGTAGCTACCCACATGGACATCAGCCCTCACAAGCTCTACCTAGTGCTTTTCTCCAGAGTGCTTTGACAGATCTGTTAAAAGATGGGCTTGGAACTTTGGAACTCTTCCCAGAGAGAATTAATCAAATAGGGAAAGTAAATAGTGAGGAAAACTAACAGAAGTTAATTTCCAGGCTTTTGAATGGGCATGTTCTCTGCGCTTCCTAAATATAAATCCTAGAAAAGTTAACAGAAAGGCAATGTAATAGATCTTCCATATTTTTAGACAATCAGCATACCTGAAAAAGAGAAAAGATTGCTGTGGTAACAACAGGATGTGTTAAAATCATATAGCAGAGATTTTGCAGGCTATTTATTTTTACGAGTTCAAAAAGTAATTTCTGCATAACCGTTCTGGTGCAGCCCCACTAAATTATGTAGAGCTCTCCATAAATGTCTCTAAAAGTCTTTTAAGAGCACACCTTTCAAGTTAGACATTTTTCTTAATCAGTTTTCAGACAGCTGTAAGTCACTCTGACCTGTGTAAAAAATTCTAGAAAGAGCAGAATTTTCTCTCACTTCTGTTCAAAATCAGTTTAATTCCACTGAGTTCAGATGATTTGTTCAGTTTAAAAGTAGCGATATTGAGATCATAAACAGAATCGCTGTCTTTTGATTTAACTATTTGAAGTGAAGAAAAGACTCACCATTTGCACATCAATGTGGAGGAGAAACATTTTAGTGATGAAGGAAAGGAAGGCAAAGGGAATTCATTTTCTTTTCTGATTAAAAATGGTTAAGATGTGTCCAGATGCCCCCCATTGATAAACAGTGAAAAATTTTAATGGCAAACATTCAAAAAATGACTAGCAGGACAAATCTCATGAGATACGTACATACCAAAAAAAAAGCGAGCAGGTCTTGAATATGAAGGACATCAGTACAGTTTTTAGGGATCTGAAGTCAAACAGCAGTTCTCAAGGGAGAAAGAGAGGTGTCATCATTTTCAATCACTTTTAATCTGGTTCCTGCTATTCCATTTCAGAGAAAAGTCCAGAGCCCTTAGCCGGACTGAAGGTGAAGGTGCAAAGTAGCAGTGATTAAATGAATAAACTTGTTTTACTCTTTTATTAATTATTTCCATTAAATTCTATTGCATTATTAATATTTATAGTGGGAGCAACATCAAGCAGTGTAAAAGATTTAAAAATTAGTTCATGTTCATTACCTGATAGAGATCAAACATAGCTGTATTGAATGAAGATGAAATTTTGCTGCCTGATGTGAGGTAAAGATCTATTGAGCATCTTCCGTGTGCCTGCCAGGGATGAACAGAACCCACTTTGTTGTTGTTGCTGTTGGAACTGATGCCAGCTGGCAACGCACTCAGCAATGAGGTGCTTTGCTATTACTTTTTTAGAAGTGTTCACCAGCGTCAGATAGGTATGGAGAAACTGAATCACAGCATTTGAGACACATTGCCAAGATACCATATTTTACAAATAACTGTGCATCATCCAGCGTGCAGAAACTGACTGCATATGCTCTCAGACCTGGTGGCAAATGACATGTAAAGCACTTTAGCTATAATTTCCATAGATGAGGTTTTGCCTAATTCTTTCCCATTTTCTATCTGCATAAGAACACATCTATACTTTTAAATTCCCAGTTTCAAGGACACATTAGTTCTTTTTGGCCAAATTTTGTGGCAGTACCTCAGCAGCGTTTTGGAATCCTTAGCTCTATCAATAAGAGGTGAGTTCAGAAAATCTATCTCCTGTTTCAGTTGCCTTGCTGGGAATTGCAAAATGCTAACCTCTTCCCCAAATCCAGTCCTTTGTATTTTGCTTAAAGATACAACTAGATAGTGGAATAGTTCTAATGGAGCCTGTAGCCTGAAGACGTAACAGTCTAAAACAACTCTACGGAAGCCTGTGATACTGCCATAGAAATACCTCCAGCTTCTCCAGCTGAATCAGGGACAGTTACTTCCTTTCACAGCTGCTTCTCAGAACATACATAGAATAAAATTTTCAGGGTATCATACCAGCACTGCTGATATGAGGTGATTGTTGACTACAATTTAAGTTTTTCAAGGTCAAATAAAAGTTTAGCCAGAAATTTACATCAGATGGAAAACTCCATTCTTAGTAGCAAGGTCTTTTAAAGCCTTTTCTAATTTTTGGCAATGATATACTATATGCTGCAGGCTCACTATGTCTCCTCAGCAGGTCATATATTTTCCTTTATGCTCAGCTGAGTGCAGCTAAGATCAATTTTTAAATCACATTGCTATATTATCCATCTTTACTGTTGCAGACAAGGTGGATAATTGTTTGCTATTTTAGAGGTCCTTGAGTTACAAAACTAATTTTTTTTCCAAAAATACTATTGAAAGTCTCAAAATGACCGTTGTTTGCCACTTACAGGGTATTTGTGTATATTATTTCACAGCCACCAACATGCATACATACTTAAACCCAAATAATAAATTATTTCTTTTGTGTGAGTTCAAAAGCAAGGGAAAATTTGGTCACTTCTACAAACAACTATGAAAGGAAAATAACCCTGAAAGGGAGATTTCTGTTTCTGTTAACTAAATGAAACTTACAATAAAATACAATGAAGCTTCTTTGCATGAATATAAAGTGCATCAATAATTCAGCTAAAATAACGAAGTTCCCAGGCTCCACTGCATTAAAAAGGTAAACTACAAAGCTGACCTAATTCTTAGGGATACATTTTCTGCAAGATTATGCTTTGTGTATACAAAAACAGATTTGTTCTTGCGTTTTCTTTTCTATGAAATGACCAAATTTTTTATCAAGCCATTGTTTGCTGAGCAAGGTCACTGCTATTTCTGTGTGTGAATATGGGATAGAGCTCACACTTTCACACACCAACCTTTCTACAGTGAAATTTTTGCTTTTTTCCACGGAATAATATTGTCAGTTTCTGAAGAGCTTTCCACCTTGGAGATAACTCTCCAGTACGGTGGTCCCCAGGAGGAACCATGGCCATTTCCTGCTGGCCAGCAGCAGGAAATATGAAATCTAGGTGCCATCTCAGATCTCCTGCCAAATATCTACGGTAGGCAGACTTAGAGGCCTTAGCTGGTTCCTTCTCTCTTCATCCCTTTCCTTGTTGACTTGTCCTAGAAGCAATCAACCAAAACCAGCTCCATTTCACTCTCCAGCCTACCTTCAGAGCCTGAAGGGGCAGTTTAGTCCTTCAGGTGGCTTGTCATGGCCTACCAAGTCATCAGTACAAACCTCAAATCCATCACTCTGGGAATGTCACAGGATGTTCAGTATGCTTTGTCTCACTCTCTGGTTTTGTTTTTATTTTACAGTTTGTTCAGCAAATTATTTTTGCTGATACTTAACCAGATGAAAGCTCATTATAGAAATGGCTTGATGAATTTGGACACTTTTCATCAAATCAGCCATTCACTTATTCTGTTTTTCATTTGCTCTGTAAGGTGTCATTTTTAAATATGATTCAGCTCAATAGATAGTGAGAATTGACACGTGCTGACTGGAATTGTTTTGTTAAATCTTCTCAGATCATACGCATAGCTGGAACGGTATTGTTTCAGAGGCATCAGGCACTATGGGCCTGGTATGCAACATATAAAGAAAGGGCAAACAACAAGTACTGCTGGAATGAAAAGAAAGCACTCAAATACATAGTGGCTTAGTAGGGCCCTCTGCCTTGGAGCCTTCTACAACAGATACAGGCAATATTGGTGATATTTAATGATTAAATTCATTAACTTGGGAAAAAACGCAAAGCAACAAAACAAGAGCTGCAGTTACAATGTGCTTCTCAAATAAGAGACAGATATATAGATAATAGAATCACTATCAAAATCTGATTTTCCTGTAATAGGAGGCACATGCTAAGTGAAATTTTCAAATCACGCAGAGAAGATGGCTACTCTAACCTGGAGAAGAACTCCTTCCTGATGTAAAAATCTGAGTTTTTTCCTAAACATGAATTTGTGAATAGGTCTGAGATTTTTAATACCACTTAGATAATTTGTCACTTCATATGATCTATTTGATCCATTCCTAGGCTTCAGAGGATATGATAGGAAAATGAAAAAAACTGTGCCTGTATTTTTCTCCTATCAAGGAAAAAATATCTCCTCATATTACAACAAAAAAATATCCTGCTAGGCCTTTTCAGGTGACCAAGGAAAGCACTAAATCAATACCTCTATATGAGGTAAATATGGCACAAAAAATAGCGATTTGGTGTTCTTTCTAACTCCTCTGCAGATATTGCCACACGGCAAAGGACAAATATTGCTGACATAATTGTCCACTATGGGAATTTCCTTGTCAATGGAAAAAATATCAATCATATCTTTTGCATAAGGCACAGAAAAGTAGTGGAACCCCACTAGTTCTTTTTGGAGTTTCTAGTGATGTCAGCAGAGGAACAGAGAGTACAAAATCATTATCATGTTGCTATATGTAATGATCAAGTCTGTAGTGAAGTGGAACTTCATTATGCAAGGATCAAAATTGCACACTTTTCTGTCATTTTTTAACAGAAACTAACATTGTGCAAATAATACTGTGTTATAAAAAAAGCTCACATTATGCCCTCAAGTTTGTTCTCAATATTCTTGAGAACACATGCAATTCTCCTTCTTGCTTCCTTTAGCTGTAATGGATGTTGTACATCTTCAGCTCCTACTTCGCATTCAGGATCCTCTGTTTTGGTTATGTGTGAAGGTGTAAAAGGGATCTGAGTAAGGAGCACCACGTATTAGGACATAATTCAGGCTGTGTCAAGTTTATTTTAAGCCCTCTCTAAAGAACCCTGATAAATCTGACCACTACTCAAGTTTAAGCACAGGCAAGGGTGATGAAGAAAAAGAGACCTAGAGCAGCTATAGTAACTCACTGACATCATGCCAAATATTCTGAGCCAAATTCACCCCTAGTGTAAGTAGTTTGACTACAGTGGAGTTACACTAGAGAAGAATTTGTTCAGCGTCCTCTGATTACAGGGAATTTCAGTTCTAAAACAGGGGATAAAATTTCTGACCCGAGTATAATGAAGAGACACGGAACGGCAGGGATCAAATAAATGAAGATGGAAACTCATTGACTTGTAGTATCCTGAAAGTCAGCCTGCCCTTGAAAAACTTTATTCAAACATTGCAGCAGATGAAAATACATATTTGGAGCTCTCAAAACCATCTATATAAGAAGAAGATAAAGTGTATATTCACTGAGACTGCAAATGATATTGAGATTAAATTGCAGCAGATGAAGAAAATGTGTTTTTCAGGCACAGCACTGCAGGATCTACAAAACAGCTATTAGAGACTTCAGAGGAAGAAGATGATACAATGGCACAAAGGAAAATCACTGGACCAGCTTCCTCCATGGGGCAATGTACTGACTTGTGAGGGTATAGGCAGTTGGATCAGAATGTTTCCCCAGAAACTATTGTATTTAGTATTGTATTTAGGGATGGCTTTATATAGAAAATTCTCTTCAGTTTGTTTGTGCCTTGTTAATTTCCTTCCTTCCTTCCTTGCTTGCTTGCTTGCTTCCTTCCTTACTTCCTTTCTTCCTTCCATTTTTAACTTTGCAGTGTGTTGCAAAACTGCTGAAAAACACCATGGCAGAAGTTTCAGTGTTCCTGCGTTTGTGGTTGGAATTGGTCTTGCTGTGAAAAACACGTCGAGAAGCCATAAAATTTGAAAAGAAGCATGAACCATGTAGTATAAAAAATGAGAGATAACTCTTCCTGCTAAGAATAATTGAAGGGAATAGACTTTCTTCCTATGTCCTGACAGTTTACATTTCAGAGTAAAACTGCTTTTAGCTGACCACACTTTAACAATCTTCCATCTCTACCATCACCAGCATCGTCTTTTCTTTACAGTCCCATAGGTATGCAGCAGGCAATAGCCAATTTGTTGCGTATGAAACTGGCTATAATCTCAAGGCCCAAGGGAAAAAACACCTCTTTTTCTTTGACAAACATCCTCCAACTACATGAATTATGTTGCTTCCTAGGTGTAATCACAGATTAGCTTTCCTTTTTTACTATTAAATATAACTGTTACCAGTTTTATTTGTGCTTTTTCTTCTCAAGACTTATTGGAAAGATTATGAGTACCTGCGTGGAATAGTAAATTTTTTACTTCAACATGATGTATATAACCACGGCAACATCTGTCCTCAGTGGTGCATCAGCATGCCTTACAGTTGGATAATACTTTTTTTCTTAATGTTCCCTTGTACACTACATGCAATAAAACTGCAAGCAGATATAGCAATTTTAGGATGAAAAGATTACAGACAAAATGAAAACTTCACAATCTGATCATTTTAAATCCTTTGTTATTCAATTTTGAACCTTTTAAAATGTGAAATACAGCCGTAAGTATCAAGACAGTCAATGGATTTGGAGGTACATTTTGCATTAATGTAAATATGATTATTGAAAATCTTGCTATAATTTTTTTAATTAAGTAGATTTAATTTCCTTTTACTGCTACTTGTTCCACTTTTTAACCATTCTTTATATGAACTGTTCAGCTTGCTTACTTGGTATTTTTAATTTGATCATAGATACAATATATTTGATGGTTTGCTGAAATGCCAGCCATGTTTTCCCCCTCAACTTCTTCTGTTCCCTCTGAGTTTATAAAGTTCTATTTCCACTGCTGTTTGCTAGACCCTAGCTATTTTATTGTGAGTAATTTATCAGTAGAGACAAAAGTAAAAAAAATTTCTTGTTTGGGAATTAACTTGTTGGCTCCCAAAGGTGACCTTGAAGAAAACAAAATCTAAGATTTTAAGGACTATTCTGATGACTATTAAATATCATTAAAACTACTATTTTAGGTATAAACTGTTTTAGGTTTACATTGTGCTAGGAAGTATTAATAATGATACTGGGCAGTAGCAGTACACCAACAAAATGAAGTTATGCACAGCTATTGTAACTAATAATACAATGCATACTCCCATATAAACAAAGCTTCTCAGGAAGTTTAAACAGTGATGTCATTGCGCAACATTGTCCTTTTATTATGGATGCAAATCATTCACTCAAACACTTTGAGGAGTATAATATTTTCCCTGAAAGACTGACTTTGGACAGTGACTAGAGTACAAAACTCTCTTCAGCCAGAGATTATCAAGAAGTCTTCTTATCCAAAAATTTCTGAGAAGCAGAGTCAGCAAATTTGTGATATTGACCAGGTAAATCTGAAGTCATTTTGCTGTCTGGTAAGGGAATATTTTTTGGAAACCAACATTCAAGAGAAAAATGCTGATTTAAAATTAAATGCCATTTCATATTCAGTTTTAACCTGCTTATGTTTCCATTTAAAATTTAAGAGTGTGGTAACTGAAAGCCTTACAATAAAATACCTTTTTTCCTACTGCTTACTTTATGCGTTTTATACAATTTTGTCATACTGGTTTTAATGTTCATCCTGTCTAGTGAAGTCTCAGCTCTTCTTATTAATCTCAATGTCCTTAGTAGATCCATAGAGAAAAAATGAAAACACAGGATTATAGAAAAGGATTATACGATTTTTGAAATAAGCAAACTCGGGAGGAGGTTTGGAAACTCAATTCTAAAAAGACAAGATAAAAAGAGTAGTTTTCAGTATTTGTTTATTGTTCAAAGTGTGTGCATAACTTGAACATACAAAGAATCTCGATCCCTTCCTCAAAGATACAGGAGGAGATTATTAAACAGTACTCAGTCTGAACCTAAAACATGAATTTCTTTCCTCATTTCAGAGCTAATCATGTGTATTAAAGTTTTTGAACCAGTGGTTTCAGGATCTGTCAAACATTTTATGACTGCTATCCCACAGGAAATATTTTTCTTTTTTCCATATCTATGTTGGGAGTAAAGGGAGTAATAAGAGTCATTTGCCTGTGCCAAGCAGTAGAAAGATTCGTATGCATTTTTTTTATACTGCAGAAACACATAAAGACCTGAAAAATGCATAAGCCTCCTCTGAGATGACTTGCTGCATAACAAGGATGGTTACAGTAAATGCAATCGAGTCAAATTTCAACTGATGATAAAAAAGTGTTGAAACTGAATTAAATGTTCAGTTAAGCTGCCTCTGCCAGGACTTGCTCTTTAAAGTTGCAATGCAATTAAAGACAAGGCTATCCGTACAGATCTGCCAGTAATTTCAGAAAATATTATACAGATAGAGACACAAATATAGAAGTGGGCACAAACAGAAATAATTGGAAACTTCTGCTGGGGATGGGATATAACCCAAGGTGGTGATGGAGGGGTTGGCCTTTCCTACAGGTTTTTACCAAATGGAGAGGGCACCGATATTTCTGAGAAGACTCCATGAGATTCCTACTGTGTAAATTGCCGAGAAGTGGTGGATCATCATCCCCTGAGCCATGAGCGTGCCATTCCAGCTCCCCCTTGCTTGGGAGGAATGGCCTGTGCAGAGCTCCCAGAAGGACAAAGGGCTGAGACCGCATTTTGCCACTAAGATATCTCACTGGCAAATTTGAGGGTGCAACTATAGCATAGACTTCACTCTGAATATGGTTCATTTACTCTTCTAAAACTAAATGGCTGCCAGAAAGTCACAGAATACAGAAAGATGTCAGAAAACAATACGATATCTTCAAATTTTGCTGTTATTAAAGAGTGATAAAAGATGTTATACTCTGCAAAGAGCTTCAGGTTTGAGCTGTAAGACCCATTGCACTGTTCTCAGTGAAACATTGCAGCAATAAAGATTTCCTGGCAGACAATTTTGTCTGGCTGGGAAAGATGCTATACTGCATGAAGCAGGCTCATCACGGTGGTGGAGTCACCAGCTCCCGTGAGGAGTCCTTCTTGGACTGGGTCATTAGCTGCGAGCAGCTATTCTAATTAAAGTCTGTCAACGTGTAACTCTTAGTCGACCAAGACCATCCTGACAGCAAGATAACAGAAACATTTTAAAGATCCCAGAAATCATTCACTTAGAAGAGAGGCAATTTAATTAGTTATTTAAAACATGCTCAAGAAAAAAATTTATGAACCAAACTCTGTATGTGGGGCATCCCAGACAAGAAGTGAAATTTAGTTTCTACCCCTCTTGGAGAACAGGACCTAGAGTTCAAAGATGATCTAGCTGTAGCAAACTGGAGCAGTATTAACAATCAGTTTATCCAGGTACAGAGGTGACTTTTCAGGGTTCTGAAGCTAAGTAATGAATTTGCCAGAAGTATAAAGCACGTGTTTTCTCTAGCATAAATTTTTTCAAGTTAATTAGAATTTACTAGTAGTTAAGAACTGATCGACTCATAGCTCCTGGTGGAAAGTATTTTGTGGTGCATTGGGAGAAAGGTGATTCATTTCAACAAGCTGGTACAGCCTGCAGGAAAAAAATAATTGTATTTTTGGGAAACGTTTGGAAATATCTTTAAAATACAATCCTTACTGAAAGTCATAGGTCTAGGCAAAGTTGGTAGGGGGAAATCCCCTAAGTTAAGGGGGACCACGTCATTCATTCTCAAGTACCTAGGACATATTTTTTATTGATATCCTATTGGTTTCAGCTGAACTGTAGGTCTAGGGATAAATCCTGGACTCCTAAAGGGAATGATCTGTGGAACGCCTGAATACGAGAAACTTCTTAGAACTGCATTGATACTAAAGGACTGGGAGGTGTCTAGTGCTACAACTTTTTTTTTTTAAAATTTGTTTGATGGAGGAGATGGGAACTGCAGGTCAGGACATCAATATCCATTGGAGAAAAGTGATAGAATCTATTTGAAAGAGTAATTTCTGGACATATGTGTAAGTATATTATAATGACATTGATGATATGTTTATAGATTTTGATGATATAATAATATTAAAAATATAGAGTTTGCTGAATAAGTCACCTACAATGTGAACAAGGAAATCTGGCTCGTATATTCTACCTAGGTTTAGGTCAAAAATCAATCACTCAGTACTCTCATTAAAGGCCCTTTCAGAGTCCTAGGAGAGACAGGAAAGAAGAGGGTAATGGACATGGAAATGGACATGGAAATGGAAATGGAAATGGAAACGGAAGTGGAAATCAAATGTAAATGGAATGCAAATAGAAGTGGAAATGAAGTGGGGAATGAAACAGAAGTCATCCTCATGCTACTGTAGAGATCCATTATGTTTCTGAATCTTCAACAGTGGATGAGAAAGAGAAAGGATATATTAGAAACGCAACAGATAATAGAAAAGGTGATAAGGATGATCAAAGACATAAAATGGTTTCTTATGGTGACTAGACAAGTAGTAAAATGCAATGAGGAATCTAGTTGTCAAGTAGAAGATATAATAAAGCACTGAAGACCTCCTGAGAACCCTGACTAATCTCAGATCTCTTACTTCATTTTCCAATCAGGGGAGTGCATTTCCATTAGATTATTTTAGAAAGACAATAGCATTTAAGATAAGTATTTTCATTCCCCACAATGACAACTCAACCACCCAACCAAAACATTTTATGTCTCTACTATTGATTTGTGAACTTCATCAAGGCATTTGGGTTAGCACACATCACCTCATTGTCTGAATCCTTGTAATCTAATTACTATAACTGAAAAAAATGTTTTAAAATGAGTAATTTGTTTTAGATTTTGCTTTTACTGTGCTCACAAAAGACTCTCAGGATATGGTATTTTTGTAGATTCATTTCTTATCCAAAACTGCTTGATTATCTTTCTATAATTGCTTAAAAAGAGAAAAACATACATTCAAAATCTCTGCTGCATTGGATAGCAGGCTCAAGTTATGTCTTTCTCTGGATGAGTGTAACTCTTACAATGAGGTTTCCAAAGCAACTCCCTAAGATAATTTCCAAAACTATTGTACACATGAATGGATTCCCATGAGCACACAAAAGTACATACATGAAAGCCTGTAGAAATAAACACAACCAAAAGTGCAAGTGAAAGTTGTAATGTATGGCACAGAAAGAAAAGAGTAGAGCATGGGAGGTTTTGCAGAGGATCAACATTTATTTGGCTGTTTGAGACATTTCTCAAAGTCTTTGCAAAACCGGACCTCATGTCAGGTTGCATAAATCACCTCTAGAGAACCCTGAATGGTGTGAAAATCTTTAGGTTTAAGACATAGAACAAATTGTGTCACCTTTGTTCTGGCACTTGCTAAAGACTATAAAGAGAATTTTGGCTTTCGTTTCTTTCAAGCACACTCTGCCTCCTTCCCTATACCCCATTCTTTTTTCCCCACTTTTATTTGTTTCATGTGACAAATCACCCACTTCGTCATTGGCCTCCTTAAAGCTCTACAGAGGGAAAAGTTCCTCTCATTTTTTGTGAAGCTGGGAGAGGTTTAATTCTACCTAACATCCCTACTCCAAACTTTAACCTCATCAAATGGCTTTCCACCTCGCCAGTACAAAGTCTCTGGGGTTGACCATAAAGGAAACTGTTCTTCTGCAAGTAATAGGTGACAAGCAGCAGCTAATCTTCATAAATGCATTCCTTCAGTCTTCACCAGTTCCTCTTTCTGAGTTGGGAGATGGTGAGCATTTTTAACACAGTGAGGAAAACCAAGGGTTTAAAAATACTACATTCTTGAAGTATAAGCCTTTTAATTGAATCAAAAATTGTAGGATGAGAGAGAAGAAGAGAGGGTGGAAGAGTTAAATAAAGTATACACATAAGAACAGCTATTTAATAAGGCCAGTCCCCTGCCATGGGTTGAGGCTTCAGGACTAGAAGAAGACATAACATGATATGATCTCAATGATATTAAAAGGGAGAAATTTGGGTTTTGGTTTTTTTTTTTATTTTCAAACTGAAATGTTCTAAATTTTCATTTTAAAAAGAAAAACAGGTTTTGTTTTGGAATGTTCTAAAATACACTTTCTAGGTTTTAGAAAGTAAATGTTCTCCCAACTAAAAATATTTGAGTCAAATCAAATTCTTTGTGGATCAGAAAAAAAAGTTCTTTTATTTCATTTAGCTAAGGAAAATATAACTTGAGGAGCAATAAAAAGTAACTCTTCAGGCAGGGCAGCAAAAAGAAAACTCAGTTATTTTCACTTGTTTGGCTGCTTGACTTTTAGGAACACTTTTCTGTATTCATTCTTATATATCTATGCTTATATATCATGTTTACAAAGCAGTCTGAATTTTTTCTTCCTTCCAATTAACCCCCGTGCCATAAAAGTTTCCAGTAATCTTTTTTCACATTCTCATTTAATCTTCAGCTCACTCCCCACTGATTTGCTCTTTTGCCTTTGTCATTGCAGTGCCTTCTGCAGCATGTCTCCTTTTGGTGAGCATGAATCTGCAAAAGCAATTTCCTTCACTTTTTTGTGCAGTTTTTTTTAATGGGTTCTCTGCCTTCTCTTTCATCTTCTCCTGGGATGAGGGGTCTCTCCCTCCCACCTCAGTCCAGGGGGTTGAGATGGCCAGACAGCTTCTTTTCTCCAGCAACATGGATCCTTTCTATAGCCCTCATACTTTCCTGCAGGGCAACTCTCTGGAGATATCTGCTGGTTTATATCTGTCACTGGATGGGTGTCTTCCTCCTGTCTCTGAACACTGAGCAAGGGGTTCTGCTCCTGTGCCAGTGAGAGCCCTCAAGATGTGCGGCAGCAGTGTGACAGGAGGCTTCACAGGGGGCTTGTTATAGATGCACAAGCTGGTGCCATGTACTTCCTGAGGATAATTAAGAAATGTGGGCAATGAAAGGACGGCTCTTTGCACAGGCTTTCCAAGGAGACAGGATGAACCGAGGACAGGTGCCAGAAAGTCAGTGCAAGAACACCAGGGTTTTATTCACAAAGTTTTATAGTAATATGGAGTTGTGTGTTCCAACAACTAGTTTGTATATACACCATAATGTGTGAAACTTACCCTATTAAGATTTCCTCAGTGATCTGCTGCTATTACTTTTTCCAAGTACTTGACGCAGCAGTGTCAAGACCTCAAGTCTCAAGTTCTCCAGATTAAAACATATACTAAATCTTGGGCAAAATCAAAGAAGTTTAACTAGCATAAAAATCCTGTGGCTACTAACAAGGCTCTGGCACAGCACATGAGGAAAACTGCATTCAGAAGGAACTGTGCAAGGGTGGTCTGGGCATGGCAGGGGGGAGCAATGCTTGCCTTGTCCAGCAGTGCCACGCATGTGTCACCGCTGTCAGCATGAAGCTACATGGGGGCACCCACTATACAAACATGAAGCAACGCAGGATGGGCAAACTTACTCCGTTTACAAGGGCAAAGCAAAGAGTCACCTTATGAAAACAAAAAAAGCATCATATAAACGGAATGAATAACCCAAGGAAAATGCTGAGGTAAACCCCTGATATGGTTAATATTTCCTACAGTTCTTACAGAGTACAATAGCGCTGCCCATCTCAGTTACTGATTAAAAAAATGTCATAGAAAATATTTTTCTGATCAAAAGTCTGGCAAATTGTATCTGACAACACTGGTTATTTCACTTCTATTTTTGTTCTTAATCTCTCCCTGTTCCTTCAGTTATGCAATGAGCAACATCGTCACACTCTGCTCCGCAGAACGCAGGGCCTTTAAAAGCGCATCCCCATGCACCATTTTAATTTCTGACACCGGATTTAGCGTTGCAGTTGTGCTTTACAGGAGCTGAAAAAAAAAAAAACCTAATTCAGTGGTGATAAACAACCATATTATGCTGTGAAAGTTGCCGAAATTTTTACATTAACAAGCCCAAACAGAACCCTTTGCCTCCTATTTATTTTCCTTTGAGAACGTGTAGTTAAATGGGAAGCACTTCTGTCTTACCGATTCCAGTATCTCATCTCGCTGGGTACATTTAGATCACCAGTAAGATGAAAGCAGGACAGATGAAAAAAGGGAAGGGAATGTGGGAGCTGGGAGCAGGAAAATCAAGGCTTAAGTCCAGTCTGAGCTATATGTGTGTCTGTTTCACAGACATTCCAACAAAAACCCCTTACTGACTTAAGGACAAGTATCACATTTCTTCAGCTGGTGCAGTACTTTAATTTTATATCTCTTCGTCTATCTCACAGCGCTATGATATGTCTGTAATAAAAGTAAAATCTTTAATATCCTTATCCGCCTGCAAGAGCAGTATAATTTCCTAGTGCCTTCACAGTGCTCACAAATAAAACAGTATCTTTTTCCTGCTCGTTAAAGCAGCGCTAATAAAGAATGGGTACTGTTTAGTAATGTCTCCTGCTGGTTACCATGCACAAGTGATATTATTTCTCTGCAAGATGTCTGCTACGCTCACAAGAACGTTACTTATGTGTAAAATGGCTGACAAAGGCAGTAGGCTCAGAAGTGGCATTTGCTGCCTTGGAGCACGTTTCGCAGAATATGCATGCTGAGAAATGCTTCCTACGTTTCCAACTTCCATAATTCTGGGCTGAGCAGGAGGTTTATCTCTCCTTAAAATGAGAAATGTGTTACCGGCTGAGACATTTGCCTTTGTTCCTTTAAACATTGAATTAAGGTCATGATCTTAAAAAAGGTACTAATAAAGTAACTACATAATAGAGATGAGAGCTTAAATAATGCAGTGACTTTAAAGCTGGAAATCAGTTTTGCACTCAGCACTAGCAGCCACAGATTCAATGGGGGGAAAAAAAGGTATGAAAGTTAAAGGAAATCTTCAGAGCATGTAACTTCAATTGTAATATTAAAGGGAGACGGAGCAGGCAACACTACAGAGAGTGTGAGCTTAGCTCTTCCTCCTTTGTCTCTATCCTCTGCTTGCTTCTGGTCTTAAATATTCCTCAGCCTGGTGGATGTAATATATTGGAGTAAAAAAGGTCAGTTTAGCTTTAAACCCTACAGCAGATATCGTATGAAATGATCTGGTGGGAGTGTGCCATGGTGCACACAGATGCAAAAAGGGATCTGGACCATTATTTAGCTCATGGTGAAAAATGTAGCTACTTACATAAGAAGCAACTCTTCAGAAACACAGAAAAAAAACCTGAAATAGGTGCACTGGGGTTCAGACATCTGAGGGAATGGCATATAAAACGAAACATGAACAGGAATTTTTAAAGAACAGCATTAATTAATTGGGTAAGAGACATTTTCTAGTCTCAGACCATCAAACGGACTTCATTTTGTGCCTGTGCTTCAAATTACCTGAGAGACTTATCTCCTGAAGACAGACCTAATCGGAACAAATGGCAAAAGCTCTTGGGGTTTCAAAAGCCGATACGAGAAGATGGCTGGTATTCAAATGTTAACCGCTACCAGAGTGTACTGCACAAGGCTTTCAAAACACAAATTAACCCATTTACTACATTTTAGATAATCAAAGTAGCATGTTTTCCCTTTTATAAAATTTCCCATACTTAAGCCCTGCCTTAAAATCTGCCAACGGATTAAAAATTAGACGCTCAGGGTGCCACTAATGCTCCTGAGAACTACATTTTCTTCTTGCCTTTTCTCCCTATCACCCTATGTAACTTAGTTTCTACATTTTAAGTATTTTCCAAGTTGGATGAAACTCTGAAATAATATGCAACTCCCACAAATATGTTTAGATATGCAGTAGCATCTGCTCTGGGCAGATTTCTTAAATGACACATATCCAGTCTGCAGTGTGTCTCCACCACGGTCTGAAGTTTGCTCTTCTGCTTTTCAGGAGACGCAAACTATGTGTAAATGTAAACGTATAGTAAAGAATAAAAAGCATGCTTGTAGTTAATTACCAAACACTGAAAACTTGTTTTCAATGTACTGCTATTTGCCAGGCTTGCACCATAAAACCAAGGAGATGCACTTGTTAAATGTACTAACAACATTAGAAAAGCTTATGAAAGTAACTAAACAAAAAAACAAACCAGTGAACAGCAACCAAAGGTTATACACAGGCTAATTTTGGTCACTAGTTTGGACTACTTAGTGCCATTCTGTTTGCAGAGCCAGAAGTTGTAGATTCAAGTCCCAGTCTCTGAACGATGGTTCCTGTCCAAAACAGGCAATGTAGCAGTGCCTCCCAACTTGGTAAGAGAGAGCAGTGCATCCCAAATAGCAAGAGAGCAGTGGGAATGCATAAAGCTCCACCTAGGGAGGCATTATAAGGCACTGAGATGTGATGGTTTGGGGTTAGAGAGAAGAACAGCATGGGCAACCTTATGGTGGGACCAAGCTACTACTACAGACCACCTGATCAGGAAGAAGTACAACATATCTCTTCAGAAGGCTGGAAGAAACCACATTTTGGCAGATTTTCGTCTTCATGGGTGACCTGAACCACCCCAATATGTGTGGGAAGAGAAATAGAGCACCGAACAAGCAATCCAGGAGATGATGGAGTTCAAAGTTCTGAGAGGACGGAAGAGGGCAAAAATTAGGGTTTACCCTCATGGGAGGAGGATCAAGTTAGGGAATATTTAAACAAACTGGACAGACACAAATTCATAGGGTGTGACAGGATGCACCCACAAGTGCATTTTGAGGGAAGTCTTGATCATCTTTGAAAGCTCATGGTGATCAGGGAGGTTCCTCAGGACTGGGAGAAAGCAAAGGTCACTCCTGTTTCCAGGAAGAAAAACAGGAAGAAGGAAATTGAACAGCTGGTCTCAGCGGGTTGTTACCAGTGTCACAAAGTCTCCAGCTGGAGACATTCAAAACCCGCCTGGACACATTCCTGTGCAACCTGCTCTGGGTGACCCTGCTCTGGCAGGGGTTTGGACTAGATGATCTCCAGGGGTCCCTTCCAACCCTACCATTCTGTGATTCTGTGATTCTGTGATTCCGTGATTCTGTGATTCCGTGACCATCACCACTGGTGTATCCTAGTGGTCAATACTAGGATAAAAATACTGTTTAACCTCTTTGCTAGAGACCATAATACCAGGACAGACTGCACCCTCAACAAGTTTGCAGATGACACAAAACTGGAAGGAGTGGCTGATAGGGTGGATGGGTGTGCTGCCTTCCAGAGGGACCTGGATAGGCTGGAGAAATGGGCCAACAGTAACTTCTTTAAGTTCAGTAATGGAAAATGTCAAGTCCTGCTCCTGGAAAGGGATGATCCTAGGTATCTGTACAAACTGGAGCCAACTGGCTGGAAAACAGCTTGGTGGAAAAGGACCTGAGGGTCCTTTTTCACATGACCCAGCAATGTGGCTGTGCCTCAAAGAAGACCAACAGTATCCTGGACTGCATTTGGAGAACTGTTGCCAGCAGGTCAAGGGGGGTCATCCTTCCCTTCTGCTCAGCCCTGGTAAGGCACATCTAGAGATCTGAGTCTGGTTCTGGGCTCCCCAGCACGAGAGAGACATGGACATGCTGGAGCAAGTCCAGTGAAGGGCCACAAAGGTGACAGGGAACTGAAGCATGTCTTACACAAGGAGAAGTGAGAGAGCTGGAGAAAAGAAGTTTATTTTATCCATGTGTATAAATACCTGATGGCAGGGAGTGGTCCTGAGTGGATTGCTCTGGGTGACCCTGCTTTGAGCAGGGAGTTGGAATGGATGGTCTCCTGAGTTGCCTTCCAGCCTCAGCAAATTAGTGATTGTGTGGCTCTGTGAATACGGACTTCCAATTACCATGCTTATGTAAGATTTTAAAATAAAATTGCTCAGAACTTTTAAAAACGTGTATGTAATTCCTTTGTTCCTGTAGATATGGTCTTTCTTAGTTGGAGTGACTCAGCACTTATTTACATCAAAGGGAGCACTTCTATTTATTTAAAAGGTGTTGGAACCAAACCCTTCAAGGATTTATAATAAAAACTTCTAAATTTTAAAAGGTTTCTTTGTTTGCTTTAAAATTATTCAAATTACCAGTTGCTTATTATCTGCAATAACTTCAAGCATTTGAAGTAGCTTGAAAAGTTTCTGTTTGTACACACTTGTATGTTGGTTCTCTGGTGATTTTTAAAGGCAGCTGATATTAATGGTCACAAGTAACCAATGCAAAAGCTATTTATGCAAAGGATCCTGATACTGAGAAAACATAAAACCAGGCAGAATGTGACTGGTCTTTTTGTTTTGCACAGCTGAAAGCAAGGCTTGGTCAGTTCTTTTTGTCTGCAACGTGAATACGTTTGGCCTTACTTTTGATATCAAGGTTTCCAGATACAGACTTATGTGATTCCAGAACTTTGTATCATCTTTTCCACTTAGGAAACAAGGCATTTTGTCCTGTCCCTATGCCCTGAAGAGGAAATTCAATTTCTGATCAGAAGGTTATTGCACTGTCATTACCACGGACAATCGAATCTGAATGTGAATCATTGGTGAATGTCCACCATTTTATGAAAGCAGGTTGTTGTTGATGACAACTAACAAGATGTGAGCCATCTCTGTGTGCCTGGGGAGTTTGAGGCCTGTGCTTGTTTGAGTTAGCACACTAATCCCTGCTTTCAGATATCCTTTCATTCTTGTAACAAAGAGGTAATCCTCTGTTGTAAGTCAGTATTCACTATTCTGGTCTCAAGAGGAGGATTACATGAAACAAAAAACATTTCCTTTCTCCTCCCTTTGCTTCTGGGCAAGAACCACATGGTTCACATATAGACAGTAGTTACATTTTTTGTTCAGAAGACCATACATTCAGATGGGACCTGATGAGATGCACCCCAGAGTCCTGTGGGAATTGGCTGATGTAGTTGCCAAGCCACTCAAGGATATTTGAAAAGTCATGGCAGTCAGGGGAAGTCCCTGGTGACTGGAAAAAGGGAAACATCGCACCCATTTTTAAAA
>VYZM01009770.1:36717-92937 GCA_013398915.1 Dromas ardeola
CCTGAAGGGGGCCTACAAGAAAGCTGGGGAGGGGCTGTTTACAAGGGCATGTAGCGATAGGACGAGGGACAATGGTTTTAAACTAGAGCAGGGTAGGTTTAGATTAGACATTAGGAAGAAGCTCTTTACAATGAGTGTGGTGAGACACTGGAACAGGTGGCCCAGAGAGGTGGTGGAGGCCCCATCCCTGGAGACATTCAAGGCGAGGCTTGATGAGGTTCTGAGCAACCTGATCTAGTTGAAGATGTCCCTGTTTACTGCAGAGGGATTGGACTAGATGACATTTAAATGTCCCTTCCAACCCAACAGATTCTATGATTCTATGATTCTATGAGTACTCTTCATCTCTTTCCTGAAAACCACAGTTGTCCCAAAGAAGAGCCCACTCAGGCTGTTTCTTCCAAGTCTGTCTATGGAAGAAATAAGAATGAGAACCAGGTATCTTCCTAGTATCTTGCTGAAATGTGACTGAGAATGGGGAGAAAATCCTTCCCAATTGCAGTAGGGCCAGGTCCTCTGGGCAGCTCCTGGTGGAGCACTGCTGTAAATCTGTGAGTTCTCAACATGAGTTGAAACTGAAGAGTGGTAAGGATGAAATTGTCATGCCCTGCCAATGATAATGGCCCCATAGCTCCTGTCCGTGTCTCCACTTTCCCTATCAAGTGACACAGAAAATCCAAATTAGCCTGCAGAAAGAAGCAGCCTTACAGTCCTGCCATTGGAATTGCTACCTCAGTCCCACAACTGCAAGGAAAATAGCACGGCCATTACACAATGGTATGTGCTCTTCCTTGGCCAAGATCAAGCACAGTATTTTGTTACCCTGTAACTGCTTCAGTCAGAAGATCACCATCATAGCAAGTGATAAGTTCCACTTGGTTTTGACAAGCCAAAACCTTGTGTACAACATAAGGCTGTTGGGGTATAACTAAATCACGTCCTGAGTGCCCACAGAGTTTTAAATTCTGTGATCCCATATCAACTTAAGATTGTGTTAATAATAATTAGTAATTACTGACATTTCCTATCTGTGTCTTAAGAGCTACTACAAATTACATTTATCTTATCTGCACTGAATGCAAGACATTTCTGAGTTTATTACTAGCTCCTGGCTTTTCAAATCCTTGGGAACTCATTGTACAATAGTGTGTTAAAATTATGGAAAAAAATGTCCTTCATTTTGGGCTCTAACTTATTTCTGTCCTTCAGGCAGATCCATTGTTATTACATGCATTGTTTATAGACCATATCCATCATATTCATATTCTGGGATAAACAGGTACAGTGACTTTCAGTTGTGTATATATGGCTTCTCCTGGACATCCATGTATATTGTTTTCTCATTTTCCTATTGTTAGTTAAAATACCTTCTTTTCCTTAAAACTCCTTTTCATCTGGCTGTTTACAGAAAACTATCAACTCATAACAGATGGGTAGGAAAGAAGCACATCATATGCAGTCAGTTCATGACAAAGAATTAGAGTTAAAATTTTCCCTTCTTTTTTTCTGCCATTCCTCACTGATTTGTTTTTTTTCCCCACATTCTGCTTAGAGTAAGTAGTGTCTTTTTATTACGTATAAGTACAGAACGGATCACAAAAATCTGTTGGGGCATCCTACCCTATCTTAGCTTTTTAAAAAACAGGTAATGAACTAGTATGTTTCAGGATTCTTCTCAAGAAGAGGGGAAGCAACAGTAGGTTCACATAGCACAAACTTTATTTCAGTGAATCTACAAAAGGAAAAGAAAAACTAAGACATTTTAATGCACAATTCACATGATATAATCAATTTCTGTGCACTGCAAGACCAGCCCCTCTTTTCCTTTCCGTTATTGACATTGCGTGTTACAGGCTGTGATAGTATGATAAGCAAAATGGATAGCTGGATGACCAACTACATCGCAATGCAGAATAATTAGCAGATGTGCATCGGATTGCTTTTCTCTCTTGTTGGGGACCAGCAAAGATCAGCTGCGGTTTCACTGTAAGAACTGACTTCTAACCCAAAATCTCTGAAGAGCAAAAATACAAATCTGAATTGCCAGAGAAGACAATGAGCTGCTACGAATTCCAGGCACGAACCCTGGCGAGCAGCCCTCTCCTGGCCTCGCAGGACACAGGAACACAACAGCTTGATGGGCTTTACCACTCTGCCATGCGCTGCCCAGAACTGCGCAGCACTGCAGACCCCAACACAGCCTTCAGAAACACAGCATTCGAGTTTCTGCTCTCAAATAAGCTGTACAGCAACCACTCAACAGCTTAGAGGGCTGACATGGAAAGCCGCAGACTACTGAGGTTTAAAGACACTGGCTTAATTGTTTTGATTCCTTTTCAGACCAGGATATAAAAGAAGAAAAAATGGTCACTTTTGAATGCATCAGGCAAAAGTAACTAGTGAGTGGTGACCAATGCTAAAATAAAAAAGAATGAAACCAAAAGGATTATATGAGAAACCTAAGGTGAAAATGGCTGAAATACCAGCAGATCTCTGCAATGTGTTCTGGAAGCATCCAAAAGTAATCTTAAAGCAGATTGTGTTCTGTAGCTTACCAAAAATGTTAATCTATTAGCATTTATAAATGAATTTTCATTAATCTGGGCTACCATATTGAGGTATACCATATATTTCACTGCCAGTCTTGTGCAGTCTTTACTTTATTAATGGCTTTCCCAGCCAGGATACCTTAGAGTGATCTCCCTTGATGCACTTTAGCTGTATTCAAGGACCTGATGGGTGATCCCACAGGGTCTGCTAGCCCTTGATCTTGGGATACCAGCAGCAGGCAGAACCACATTGAACCTGTTGGCTACTCCTCCCAAATTAAGTGGTCCTCTTGCAAGGCCTTTTCACCTCTACCAGAGCCTTTTTGCATCCCCGGCTTCTTCCCTGTTGCCTTGGGCAGACCCACAAAAATTATATAGCGTGACCAGCTGGATATGGCACAAAGACAAGGAAAATATAGGGGGAGGTTTTGGTCTCTGCCAAATTGTACATCAGGGCTGTACCACAGGAGAATGAATCCTCCTCTGCTGCAATGAGGGAAGGACGGATGATCTGGGTAACTCCCTTCCAGAGCTGGTCACCTCACAGTGGCTTCCAGATTGCTGCAGTGCCTAACAACAAAGCCAATTTTGAAAATCTCACAGAGACTCCTGGCAACCCAGACAGGTATCTAAACACACTTTTAAAAAGTCACAGCCTTTGAGAACATGAAGTAATTGCTATAGAAATATTAGTGAGGGAATTATTAACTTTGAATTCACTGAAGGGTTTCGGTTGTATGTGTTAAGTGAGGCCTGGGGCCCTTCCTCTAAGGATAAAAGTGAATGCTGAATGATTGCCCTTCCCTGACTGAGTCAGGGACCCTGTGGAAGAGCTTGCATGCTGTTACCTAAGAAAGGATTGCAAGGCAATGCATATGCATAAAAGAGGGTGAATGCAAACTTCAGGGGCAAACTTCATTGTGATGGTTCCTCATTTTCTCAATATTAGACTTCACAACCTTAGTGGCCTCCCAATGTCAGTCAGAGATGGATGAAGGGCATTTATGGGTTCAAGAATATTGTCTGGAACTCTGAACACGGTAGTAAGTTAAAAACTGCTAAGATTATTATTATTTTTTTTTTAATTAGAAAACTCATTCAGTTAACAGTTGCATGAGTTATGTCTCACTGCAGATTCGGGTGGGTGTTGTTCTTGCTGTCTTTGAGATGGAGAAACTCAAGCTGTGAGAGTTTCATATGCCTATCTACTTCTGAAAGGCCAAGTACAGTTAGGAATAAATGTGTCTATTTCAAATGCCATAGCTCAGGGAATCATTCCTTATGCAGGTGATGGCTGGATCCCTGCTTTTATTTCTGCTCTAAAGAATGGAATTTTTAGTTGTGGGCAGTTTTACTTTCCCTACACAGAAGGTATCTCTCCTTGTAACACTGAATAATTTTTCTGAGAATTTTCAGTTAGTTTAATTAATTTAACTTGAAATTAGTTCTAAAATGGATCAGTTGGGAAGTATTGATCATCTTATTATACTATTATGCCTCACATTTTTTCTAAGGCAAAAACTTTCAACCTGCAGTTGAAACTCATTTAGGGTCCTATTTGCAGCACATACCCGTAGACATCAGATTTAAATTAAGGTAAATAACTAATTATGTCTTCTAATTATTATTGCAGAATAATGTACAGGGTCAGATTAATACCTCTTGTCAGTTCTGAGTGAGGCTTGTACTGATACCATGACATAATCAAATAAACAGGATTGAAGGTAGCATACTTTTTGAGGTCTCCAAAATAGGTACATGGATGTTTAAAGAAATAATGTTTTCTCCCACATACTTTTTTTTAACTTATAGTAACAGGATAGATCAGATCTGATATTTGAGATGCCTAAATAGGCTTAATTTAAGCACAACTTTTAGTCTGCTTCCAGAAAAACTTTGAAATGCATTTGCCCAAAGTTTGCTGAAATGTTGATGATCAAGAGTGCTCACAGAAATGTTTTGCTAAAATGCAGCTCAGTGGGAAGTCTCACTGCTGAACACTGACTCATTCATGAACACCTTATATGAGGAAAAGTTAAAGGGAACAAATTTTGTGAAGACAATGCAAAACATGTAGCCTAGTGCCTGCATAGGGAGGGTGCATGGTGTACTACAGAGTTTCAACTTGCATTGCCTTTCTTTGATTGCTGAATATAAAGGCAGTCAGAAAGCATGCGAGCTTTTCTATTTTTGACTATTAGCCGGCAGTGTGCCCAGGTGGCCAAGAAGACCAACGGCATCCTGGTTTGTATCAGAAATAGTGTGGTCCGCAGGACTAAGGAAGTGATCGTCCCCTTGTGCTGGACATTGGTGAGGCCACACCTTGAATACTGTGTTCAGTGTTGTGCCCTTCACTGCAAGAAAGACACTGAGATGCTCGAGCATGTTCAGAGAAGAGCAATGAATCTGGTGAGGGATCTAGAGAACAAGTCCTATGAGGAGTGTCTGAGGGAACTGGCATTTTTCAACTTGGAGAAAGGAGATTCAGGGGAGACCTTACCACTCTCTACAACTACTCGAAAGGAGGCTGTAACGAGGTGGGGGTTGGTCTCTTCTCCCAAGTAACAGGTGATATGAAAAGAGGAAATGGGCTCAAGTTGCACCAGGAGAGGTTTAGATTGGATATTAGGAAAAATTTCTTCAATGAAAGGGTTGTCAAGCATTGAAGCAGGCTGCCCAGGGAAGTGGTTGAGTCACCCAACCTGGAGGTATTTAAAAGACCTGTAGATGTGGTGCTTAGGGACATGGTTTAGCGGCAGACTTAGTAGTGTTAGGTTAACGGTTGGACTTGATGATCTTAAGGGTCTTTTCCAGTCTAAATGATTCTATGATTCTGTCAAGGGCATATCTTTGTCTCATTGTCTTGTTTCCCACAGCCATTCATGAATTAACACCTTGGCAGAACAGGCATGCTAAGACCACCTCTTGCTGACAGTATATCTGTCTAAGTCTGTGCTACTGAAGCAGTTTGTATTTTCTTCAGGAGAAGATACGAGACAATACAGGATGAGTTTTGGAGTCTCCTAGCTGAAACATTGTCTTTTCTGAGACAGCACACTGGTAACAGCCGCCACCACCAGCTACTGCGACACATTGTAACTCTGTTTTAGGAATACTTACAACGTATTTATGAATCATTTTATTCTTTAAACTTACTCATATTTCCTCTCAACATCAATTGCATTCTAACACATTTTTTTTTCCCTATGACTTTTTCCCAGAAAGACATTCTTATGATTTGGCATTTGTTTTCATGCTGCTTTAGCTTGAAAAGCTGAACTACTGAGTATAAAGACACTGCTGCATGATGGCTGATGGAGAGAGCATAAAAAGGAATATGCATGATAATGGATTCAGGCTGATGGGAAACTGAGCTGCAATCTCACCAGGTGAGAAAGGGACAAAGTTTCGGTTCATACTGAGATTTCACTTCATCAGGGACAACATTTCATTTTTATTTGCTTCTGGGAATTTCAGATGAGATCTTTCCTTGCAGGAAACTTGTGATAAAATCAAAGAGAGTGCCTTGTTTAATATTTGTACTGTGGCCTCAAGCCACAAGCCATTGTTTACACACATAAAACCAAAAAGACAAAAAGACGTTACTGATGATTAAATATTTGCATTTATTTGTCATACTGCATTTTGTCCTTGCACCTCTTGTCATTGGTAGGAATGCAAAATTCCTCACTTAAAACTTTGGCATTAAGCTACTTTTTCCCTCTGACTCTGCTTCTCTTTCTCTTTCCATGAGACTGTGTCTCCCTCCCCTTTTCGCTTTCTTTTCCTTCTTCTCTTCTAGTGGGTAGGTCATTGGATACTTACTCTTCCTGTTTGGATTTATTACCGTGTCAATATCCAACCCTAAACTAGAAATATGTAGAAAATAAAGTAATTTATCTTGGCCCTGTCCCTGGCCTGCAGCGCTTTTATTATTTGGCTGATTTGTTATTATAGTTAATTGTATTACTACTTAGGCCTGCTAATACAGCACAAAAGCAAAATGAATTGATAGTAATGAGAAGCTTTTAGAGGCAATATTTAAGCAATAATGACCCCTGTGTCAAACATTTCCTGGCAGCTAATGACTGGCTGGAAGAGTAAAAGGTCTAAGATAAACCCGGGGGCTCTTTACCCAACCCACCATTAGCTGCCAGGAAATGCCTGACCCAGAGATCACTAATGCTGTTATACATCATAAAAACATAAAGAAAATCTAATTACCTTCCTGCATGTTAGAAAGCTAAAAACTGAACATCAAGTTGCCATGGATTTGCTTCCTTGGTTCCAGCACTTGTGTTTTCCTAGGTGTTAATCACTAGTGTAGTTATCAAAACAGAAATCAGTAATAATTAATTTGGAGTCAGTAATATTGTTTGGTGCTGATTGTTCACCCTTAGGTGTAAGCCCAGATAAGTCCCTTTTGCACCACACTAAATCATTATAAATACTTAAATCATCGTAAAAAATAAAGATTAAACATCAGTTCAATGGGATTTCAAAAGACAGGTTTCACTGTGACTTTAGGCTACTTTCTATACATTTAGACATCTTTGTGCTGATACAGGAACAGCAAATATTTGGAAAAGAATATCAATAGCATCCACCCAATGCAAGTTGGAAATACACATTTTTACATCTTCCTTTGCTGAACAGATAGAGAAATGATCTGGGAGCCAGTCCAGTTCCTATTCCAGAAAAAAAACCAGAAAGTCTGTCTCACAATTTCATCACCTAGTGTTTAATATTTCTTCTTTGATGTAGTTTATCGTATTTCAGATGCCTCTGATATTTTCCCTGAAATGCACTCTACGAGTTCCATTTTACATTAACCTTTAGATATGACTCTTCATTTTTCCCACTGCTTCTTCCTCATCTGTCTACTTCTTCTTGTTCTCCTTGTAAACAAATCTCACCTCTTTTGACAGTTGTCCTGGTATTCTTTGAGACAAAGGTTTGGTTTATTATTTATGAAGGGGGGGTTGTTGCATCAAAGGAGCTCCCAGAGCATTGTGTTTGGATGGGAACCACTGCCAGACAAGTAGAGAGCTGGAGCTATCACCTGCAAAATGGAAAGCAGGTTGAATAAAGAAGTAGTCTGTTTGGGAAATATTACTCTCTTCCTTGCTGAATAACTGGGCATGACAGTACTTCTGCTGTGTGTTTTATCTGGAGTACAGAATGCACAGCGGAGTTATTGCCATATTTTTGCTATAAAAACAAACACTTCCACCCGCTCCAGATCAGCTCCAGTGTGAAATTTCACTTGTCCTCCTTTTCTGAATATTTTCTAAAGGTTTAATTTTTCTACATATATATTTTTACCCTGGTGAGCTTAAAATTTGTTCTTGAGTAAATGTTTTTCGTGATTTGTATATCCCCTGCTGATTTAAAATCCTAGAGAAAATAGAAAGTTAATAAATCAGAGCAAATCCAGGAGGAGTTATACAACTCAGATAACACATGCTTACTTAGGTAAATACAGCAAGACTAGATTGATATAAAGAAGTGATATTATAATGTACAGTTTCACAGCTATAAAAGACAAAGAAACAAAGAGAAATCTAGCTATAGCTTTTTCCTACTTGAATCTCTATCATTACAACCATATTTAGTAGTAGTGTGCAAACATAATATTACAGAAATTACTATTAACCAAAAACTGATTGACGGCAAAGATTCCGAAATTCTTTGCTACCTGTCAGTTTACAAAATCCACCACATTTAAATCCAGTGGCCAGTTCTATTCTTGAGCATCTGGAGATGTATAGATTGATTCATTAGCAATTAGCAACGATGCAGGTGCTCCTACAGAGTGATTTTGTAGTACAGAGATTTAACCTGTAATTCATTTAAACTGTTCCAACTGTCACAGAGAGATACATGCAATGCATACTTTCCAACATGCTATATTTGCTCTAAAATACAGCCAGAATTTTGGTTCTTCACCACTACAGGGTACAGGGTGGAAATTCTTCTATCACCTCTTTAGCCCCCATATGGATTTATAAATGTGTCACACAAAGGGACGTTAACACAGAAAGCACAAATAATCACATGAGCCAAAAGAACGATTGCCCAAACAGTTGCCAGTCACTGGAGTTCAACCCCAAGGGCAAAACACGGCCCAGAGCCCATAATCTCTCTCCCCCCTCTTCTCTTTGCTACCAGAATCTACTAAATCACATGATCTAAGACCACAACTAGTAATTTCTTAACACGGTTCTTTCTCGAACTGGTAAAACTAGGAAGAAACAGTTGTATAGTGCTGCCTTTATTTTATATTCCAGTTTAATTTACTACCTATTCTGCTAAGTCTTTTTAGGTATGTGGAGAAACCACTGAACTCAGATCAAAAAGAATATTTTTGCACACAGACTTAAAAGTCAAGTCTTGTACAAAAATCGTTCCTTTGAACATGATGTTCTTTACTTATTTTGGATTAGTATAAAGGCATGGAACTGAGTCCTGTTGATTTGAGATATAGCTACTTTTGATCACTGTTGCTTAAATTGCAATGACATTTTCTCTAGTCCCAGCTCCAAGGACACAAACCTGCTTCTTGCTTGAAATGACAGGTTCTGCGTGAAAAATCACTAACACAAGGTGTCAATGCAAAGTCTGCTTAGTGCAGTGGGTTAATGAATTAACTTTGTGCCTTGGGGGAAGATGAACTTGTAGCTAGTTTTGATCACAAATGGAATAAGAACTGGTAATTCCGAACTGGTCCTCTGTGTTCAGCTGTGCAGTGAAACACCCACACTGTATTTCAGTAGGGTCAGCCTGAAATTGTTATTACCAGTTATTTGTCATTCACTCAGTGCCAGATCTCAGTCAGCACCTCAGCAGAGCTGCATGCTGTACAAACCAGAGGTATAGAACGAAACCTTGCAGCCCAAAAGGGAACGAGAGGCTCTCATCCAGGATGGAATGGGGACAGAAATTACTTTACTTTCATGGGCGCCCAGATAAGCATGCACAGTATGTAGCTCACAGGTCCCCCAGGCCCTGCTCCATCCCTGGGCACAGTGTATGGTCCAGGAGGAGGGCCTTGCTGCAACAGGGATCCTGGGAAAACCACATGCCTTCTCACGGCAGGCAGGAATTGCAGTCTTGCTGAGGTAGCCTCCTCTCTGTATGGTCAGTTCAGCTGCGTATCTTCACTCCTCTCGGTGGCATAAGACATTTTTCACGGGGTCAGGAAGGTAAGCCACCCCACAAGTAGGGCACTGAACCCACCCAGAGTCAGCAGGAGGTCTCAAGCTGGTGAGATGTTGATGGTCCAAGAACAGCAGTGAGTCCACAGCATCTCCCTTTTCATCTTGCTGGTGAAGTCACGCACTACAGCTGGACCTAGAAGAACTGCCCGATTTGTACCTGCTGAAAAAACGTCACTGCTTAGCTTCACTCCTGATGAAGCTTACCCAAGCTGGAACTGAGCCTGAAATATACTTTTCCTTTGAAAAAGTGTTAAGCACTGAACAACAATTAAAAGAAACCAGGTTGATTGGAGAGCCTGGGAATATACAAATACCTCTCTGATATCAATGCACTAGCACTTATTTGAAACCTCACTGATTGCTAATCACGTGCCTGAGAACTACTTTCCCAGATCATGTCCCTGTTTTGATAGCTGTTATACAAGCACAAAACAAAAAAAGAGTATTGATTCGTCACTAACTTTATAATACTTGCTAGTGTAAGAGCCAAAATACTGCCCTTCTGGGTGAGAATATATGGCCCGTAGTCTTGTGCCTGAGAGCAGTCAAAAGTGAGGCAAGTGTAAGAAATGGTGTGTGTATGTAGAGTGATCTTTGTCCAGAAACACTTTTACAGATTATAATAACACAGGCAGAAACTGGGAGACAATACTGGATGGCAAGACAGGCTGTCCAGTATTTCAGATACCGAATGATTATATATCTACTGTAAGCCTCGAAAGAAAGGACGTTTTTAAGGAGGCTGAAAATGTCATTCTGGAGACCAGCCCTCTTTCTTGTTCTAGGAGGGGAAGGAGGCTAACCTTACAGAACATAAAAGGCCCAACAAAGAAAAGGCTATGCCCCGACTAGGGCTGGTGTAGGACTTCCGCTCCCAGAATACACGTGCCACCAGTTCTTCTTTTGCTTCTCTTGCTTTCACTGTCTACAGATCCTAGATGCAGAAAGACAGCTCACAACTTCAATATATTATGTTGCAGAAGTCAAGTCATGCTCCTTGAACTTGTAGCAAAGCATGATGAGATGTGCAGAGGTCCTTGGCTTCTGGAAGATCTTGTTCTGCATGTGCATATTAATCCTTTCAGTCTGGTAAACATACAAGTTATGCCTCAGCAGGTGCTGTTGCATACCAGTAATGGAAATGCTCAATAGAGCCCTTTACAAAAGAGTAATTAAAAGCCAGGCAAAACGCACCTTTAAAAGAACGATAGCACTGCATTAACTTTCTATTCCTTTGGAGGCCAGCATAGATATCCAGTTTTCAGATGACACTGGAGGAATTTTCTTGGTGTTGTTGAAAGAATAAAGATTGATCTCAACAAGATATTTCCATTTCATCTATTTCCCAAAGTGAAAGGAAATATAACGCCTGAGTTTTAGCATCAATCAATAAATGCAACTACAGCTTAATACAAATGTTGCTTTTCATTACTTTATGCTATAATGACTTAATTTGATGCAAAAGCTGAAAAATCAAGAAGCAAGGCTCCTGTAAGGCACCAGGTATTTAATAGGAGTCCTCTCCAGGCTCACTGCTGTAAATATGTATGAAGAAGAAAGTTCCCACGTGTGGTATGTTGGAAAACAGAAGCTAACTGAATTAATAAAATGATCCCAATTTTACGGTATTGAAACTAGCGTTGGAATAGAACTACCTACAGCCTAATAAAGACCTTGGGGTGTCTGTTACCTTAATATTTCTATTATTTAAAGGAACCGGCAGTAGAAACCTTAGGCTTTTAGTAATACTGAACACTACATGGAAATGAATGCAAACACATGCAACTTCTCTTTCAGCACCATAAAATAAAGACATTCCCCTCTTTTTCTATCTTTCCTCCCACATTTATTTAAAGCAGGATTTTCACTGTAAATGACATTTACCATTTGCTGTTACTATTGTCTCTTTCAAACATGTATTTATGTCAGTGACAAAAGCCTGATGATGTATATTTCCTCTTCACTTTTCTAGGTGGGAAATTGTGGGGAGGTTTTCCACATGAAAGTTAATTCTCCATTTCTTATAATTTTCTAATCATGTTTACCTCAGTGCAAGTGCAAGACAAATTCAAACTTCTGTTTGATTTGGATTCTTCACCCCTAGCAGTAGAAGATTAATTTCCTGGGACGTGATTGGAGATCTGCTGGAGATATGCTTCACTTACTGGAGTTGCAGGGTAACATTTCTTAAGGTAAGAGCTTTAAAGGATAAGGCAACTGTAGTTAATATGCTGTTAGTATGCAGGTAATACTTTCAATATCGCTGAAAGAAGCCCTTGACAGATTTTATGCAAGCATAGTAATATTACTTGCAACAGATTTCTTGTTTTGGCTTGGTTTGGTTTGGTTTTTTCCCCTTATCAATATAGCAGTATGGACTTTGATACTGATGCCTCTTAAATCTGCTTTTTCCTTCTTCTGGCCAAGAGAACAGTTATCTGTACTAGAATAACTGTGTCCATGTGGGATAAACTAGTTTAACCTCAACAGTGTTGGAACTTCGCACACAGTTTGTGCTCCTGGACAAGACCCAAGTCTGTCTCAGAAATGTTTTGTGGACAGTGAAGTTTGAATCAGTTTTCAAGAGATTTTGTCTTACAGCTTTTCCTTTCAGAAACACTATGGCAACACTGAAACAAGATTCACTCACTAGGGTGTTTTTGAAGATGCTACAGCACTGCAAATAATGCTGAATACTGATGGCTTAGGCTGCAGGGTAAGTACAAGTGGAGGATTCATGTTTTATTTTAATAGAGTGCTTAGAGATTTCATTATATTTAACTACTATTTTGGGGTCAGAGACAGTTTTGTACTTTATATTGCCCACAAGTACAGCAGTACATTGAATATGACCAACTGACATTTGAAACCCTATATAAATAGTAAGAAATGGGGAAATTGAGGCAAGGGACCAAACATGAACAGTAGGACAGATTTAAAGCAAATTTCAAAAAGCCTATATGGCTACACTGAAAATTAACTGCACAGCAGGGACACAATGGCTAATGCCCTTCTCAAATTCATCAGCATGCTGGCTGAGAACCTGGCCGTGGTTATTGGTCACAGGATAACCAAACATACTTCTTTAGGGATAGTGAAATAGCAGTATATGAATACTATGTACTGTAAACTAAAAAATGAGTAAAACATTAAAATGATTAACCTTAGCAAAGAGAAAAGATTTTCACTATATAATCAAGTAAATTGCCTCCCCTGCTGCTTGACTTCCATTCAGGCAGTGAGCAGCCACTTTGGGGAGGTTTCCAGCTGTTATCGATGCACTGCTCTTGAACTCCTTTGAAATACTTGCAAGGTTCTACAAAGCATGAAGACCCTAAGGCTCCCCTGAAATCTGCTTCGAGTGTGTAACACGGACACTTGAAGGCTTGCAGGGGTCAGGAGCTGATCTTCAGAGAAATCTGTCTGTGGTCCGGGGGACTGGGGGGAAGATGCCCCTCCATCTGCACCCAGAGGCACAGCAGCCGTGCCCCGGGAGTGGAGCCCTGCAGGGTAGCCGTGCCCACCCAGGAGGACAGGAGGGAAGGGCAGCCAACAAGAAGTGTCCTGATTTGAGTATAGCAAGCCCCAGGTGAAGGACTATGGAAAAACAAGGGCAGTATACTATTTAAACATACACATTTCCACGCATATCTTGAGTGCCAGTGAGATGCTGTGATGCACCCACAGTCAGTCATCTGCAGACAATTTCTTTAGGGTGCAGAATAACCATCCCACATCTGCTTTGAACACTAGGTGATGTGGGTCCACCAATTATCCTGAGTATTTTGGTGGTAACCACAGCTACACCACGAGTTGAGTGTTTCAGTACCTGCTCTTCTATGTGTTTACCTTAAAGAAATGCAAGGTCTTTTTACGTTGTGGGTGGAATTCACTAAATTCAATATTGATATCAGAAAGTCTCTGAAAATAGTTTCCCCTCCCTCTCCACCCAATTACCCTGAGAGCTCCAAGTAATTCAACAGCCTCTACTAAATAGCATGGAGTACTTGAATATAAAAGGAGAAACATAGTAAAACAAAACCAAAACCAAACAACTTATCAAGCTGATAAATTCAGGATCCAAACCAGAAAACAAAGCCATTGATCAAAAAAACTCTAGCAACTTCTTCTGCAGATCAGAGTCCTCATGGGGGCCTATCAACACTTCATGGAAGCAATCCTCTGCTCACAAAACAACTGAATTTCAAAGACAGAGGAGAGAAAGTGAATTTTAAAGCAGTCAGTAGGAAACAGACTTTGTTTCACAGTAAGAGCTCCACCAGGATCATTGTGCAGAGGTCCTGGCAGTCAGAAAGAGAGAAGTCCAGGTTAAGCATTTTAGGAGGACTACTATGTGCTACCAAATCTAATGCAAAATAGGGAGTTGGCAGACCTCCTGTACAGAGGGCGATGTCTGACATACTGTGATCAACAGCACATGAAAACACCAGTAAACCCAGATATGTGGGTTATACTCTAAAGCATGGGAAACATTGAAAAGTATTTCAAACTACACAATATTTCTTTCTTTTCAGAAAGTACTTTCAGAGGATGGTATGAAACCTCTGTCACTGAAGCTATGCACTGAAGGAAATACAGTATAATTTAAGACTGTATGTTTCTACTCCAGTAAGAGGAAATTAGATGCTTTAGGGTTGGTTTGTTTGTTTGTTTGCATGTCAAATATTTTCTTTCCTAATGTTTTCCCTTCAGTTGTAAGATCTGTATAGAAATTGTGTGGCAACTGTCAGTCACTGTCAGTATATATCCAGGCTTTAGTCTCCAGATGGCATTTATATTATCAGGGCAAATCTGTACATATTGAATTGAAGTACTTCTACTTAGATGGGTATGTCACTACTAGTCTGAGGTTTGGTCGTTACCCTGGGGATAGCATTTGGTCTTTTAGGTCTGCCGGGATCGTACTGCAGGTGTGAAAACAACTGTGTGTCAAGGACCATTAGGTCAGCGTAATTTCTTCTGCAATCACAGGGAGTGTCATATTGCAGTATACCTTGTACCTGGAGAAATCCTTCTGCCTGTAAAGTTTTGCCACTGCTGAGAAACACTAATGACAATTAGCTCTGCAAAACAGTGAATTTGTCCAGAGATTTTTAAATACACTGATAAGTGTGAATTTCCCTACTGTACAGTTAGAGAAACTGAGGCACAGGTAAAGTAATTTGTCTAGCAATAAGACCACTGTAACACAGGAGATTAGGTAAGGAAAAGTGCCTGCAATAAAAACATTCATTATAGTATGACTCTCGGGTTCACACATCAGTCGTGCTGATGCTGAACTACATATCTGACCCTTTAGTTAGGATATTTTATTGCAGGTATCATATATTATGTGTGGTAGGCTTAATACAGCTCCATAAAATTTCCCTGAAAATTTATCATATATTCTATTCACTACTACATATAACACAAAATCACGATTGGTGACACGGCCTATTGCAATTAAATGGTCTGAGCACAATACGCTAATAGTTTATTTTTGGCTTTCATCGTGTAACCCAGCGAGATTCAAAGACTATGTAAAGAGGTTACCACCCTCCGAAGGCTGCAGGCGGCTGTTTGGTTGGAGGAGGCGCAGTACTTCCATGCGACTGCCGGAGCACTGGCTGTCTCTGTTTTCCAAAAGGAAACTCAAGAGCGGGGATGCCAATGTCACAGGGCGCAGGGGAGCCCATAGTCAGGGCGGTCGGTGGATTTGGTGACCAGGATGCAGTCGGGGTGATCTGCTGTCCCTGGTGCACAAGGAAAGGAGATGGTGGGATCCAGACTGGGGCTCAGGTCTAGTTTTATTTTATGCGGAATCTTGTGGGAGGCATTTGGGGGCAGTAAGTGTAAAATTGCCAGCCATGTAAACATGCGCAGCAGCAGCAGCAAAAGCTGGATATAGGCAACTTCAAGCAGAATCAAGCTCCAAATCTCTCCACCCCTTCAGCTGCTCCTATGGAGAGACGGCTGTTCCTCTGCCGGCCCCGTATCAGTGTTTTAACATTTAATAAACACCACTTAATGCTTGCAGAGCACTTTGAAACTGAAAAATGCTTTCTGTGGTGGTTAAGTGTCATGATTAGTAAGTAAACTACTGAATTGCTCTGCCAAGCAGGCAAAGGACAGTTTTCCAAAAATGAATTATACATTGAGAATACTGCAGTGAAGTTCAAAAGTGAAAGAGAGCCCATACTACTGCTCTGGTACTGTGATTAAAACTCAGGACGATTTCATAACCAGGTGCTCAGTTTAAGATTTTAGACTTTTGGCTGAAAGGTTTTATTCTGTAGAAGTCTAAAGAGATAAAAAAAAAAAATTCTAGAAAACTTGTTAAAAGAAAACTTTAAAGAGATAATCGTGGTAGAAAATACACAAATGTAGGCTTTTACTCCTCTTCTCTAAAATATTCCTCCAAAAGGCTGTTTCTGAAGAGTGGTACAATAAGAAATTTGTAGTTTCACATCATTTTGATGTGAAACCAGGCAAAGTTGACATATATGAAAACATGGGCTTGTAGCATTTATATGCAAGTGTTCGGGGTTTCTTCTTGAATTTTTCAGAGTGGCCTAGTTTGAAAGTAAAACTGAAAAATGGAAATACTTCTCATAAAATAACCAGGGGAAAAGGTGAAATTGTCCCTGAATTTTACCTCTACATTTTATTTAAATTAAAAAAAATATAAATTTACTCTATGGAACATTCCTCAGAGAGGGCAATAATATCTATTGGAGGCAGCATTGCCTTTTTGCTCTGTGTTTCTACAGAACCTAGGAAGATTTTACATATCCTGGTGAATCTGTTCAACTTGGAATTTGGAAGAACATGCCAATTCCATTTGTTCCCTCTTGCTTAAGTGTAAGCCATACATACTTATTGAGATAGTGCAAACAACACCTGAAACATCATATTGGAGATGTACTTTGTTTTCACAATTAGAAGAACCAAAAGCACCAAAGTCATTTCTATTCCTACATCCTTCGACTGTACTTTGCAATAGTTGTTATGCTACTGAGTTTGTCAGGAATCCAGATTTTATACAATCATGTTTCCAAACAAATGGAGACTTCTTTTATAAGTACATTTTCCTTCTGTGACAATGCAGTCAAAAGAGTTTGTCAGCCCACGATGGAGGTAAAACTTTCAAACTCTTCAGGACGCTGTAGGAAAAGGTAAGAAAATGACTCATTTATAGCGCAGCACTAGTGGTTTCCCTTTGGAAGCCTGTGTTTGGATGAGATAAATCCTATATCAAAGAGATGATACTATGGCAGAAGAAAAGTGAAAATACATTTTCGGCTTCCTTTTAACTTCAGCTTCTGTATTTTTCTTGCAGGCACTTCATTTCAGGAGCCAAGATGAGTTTTTCTTTTGATAAACTGATGTGTACAAACTATGATCTGCTTGGTTTGCTTTAAAGTCCATTGCACAGCTAAATTGCATTTTAATTTCTTGCTTTGTCTGCCTTTAGCAACATCTGAAGGTCAAAAAGTCAGCCTAAAAAGCTCAGAAAGGGAGAATTCATACACATACTCACGATTGATGTTGATATACTTAAAAAAACCCAAGCAACCTTAATGAAAAAAGATCAAAACAGCTTACTCCAATGCAATAAAACAGGGTATTTATGGAAATCAGACTCTTCCCATTCTTGTTTGAGTCATCCAAACACCAGTGTCAACTTGACACTGTAATGAGCCAAAAAGCACATCTAACATCTATAAAGTAAGCTTTTGCTTTAGCAAAGAAAATCCTCTCAGTCTTTCTATGTTGCAGTAAAGTGGTTTTGAAAACATAAAGGTGTCTGACAGTCACTTTTGTTCAGTAGGAGGTAAAAACTAAAGCATACCAAGAAAAGGCTAGGATATAACCTGTATCTTATTTGCATTTGCCAATGTAATACTTAAATGATGCATCAATTAGCTTTTAGGCATTCAGAACTTGATTTAACTTTCATTGACGAGAATAGCACAACTCTTGGTGATTTCAGCAAAGGTGGGTTCTAAGTCGTAGCAAATGGAGATAGCAAAAATTTGCATAGAGCAGGAAAGCCATAAAATATCATGAAGAAAAAAGAAGTTATTGTGGTCAAGATCAAGAAAAAGATCTATAGGAAATATAAATCATCTTTCAAAGCCTTCAATGGACGTAGCAGTTACACAGCAAGTCAGGATTTGGTCATGAGCCAACAGTGAAAAAAGAACCCACGCAAATCCCAAATTACAAAAAAATGCCATTTCAGCAAAAATAATGCTGGGAACTCCTTCCTCAGTGAAGTCAGAAGCACTGACCTCAGGAGTACTGCATCTCATTCCACGCTCCATGTTTGAAAAAAATATAGTGATAAGCTGGAAAGACTTTGAAACAGTCTTAAAAAAAGAAAAGGTGGCAAAGGGTTGAAAGAACACTGTATTTTACTTAATGTAAATAAAATAAAGACATGTAGGGTAGAAGAATAAGGCAATATCCCTCAAATTATTGCATCTTTTTTATAAAGAGAATCATGACCATTTGTTCTTGTTGTATGACATTGGCAGCACAACAGATTTCAAATATAGACAATAGATAATAAGGAAAGCCATGCTAGTGATTAGCGAAAGCTCTCAAACTCTTAGGGCAAGAACATTTTGGGTGATGTGTGGAACATCCTTCCCACTGAAATTTCTTTCCCAACAGCTTAGGCAAGAAATTTAATGGCCTACATCCATATTTGCACAACAATAGGGAGATGACATCCACAGCCTTTTTAACCTCTAAGGGTGCATTTCTGTTAATCACAGTACTCTCAAAGCCTAGACAGAGTAAAAAAGAATGGGGGGACAGTCAGGACAACTTAGGGTTATCAAAGGCTCAGCTCAAGCTTCTCTTGTCCCCTGCACTCTACCATACCTCCCCTTGTCCACTCTACAGCAGATGAGAAAGCTGATCATTTCCTTCCAAGTTTGCTGCATTGCTGGCTCTGAACCTGTTTGACAACTCCCCTTGTTTCCGAAGAGCAAGCTGAAGCTTGACTTGTCATTGTAATAATGTCACCTTGTTTGAAACCCATCTTGAAGGTGAGAAGTAGAAAATTGACTTTGTAGTGTTGGAAGAAAGTACCAAGTCTGTTTGCTGTCTCAGCTACAATCCCTTGCTATGCTGGAAAGCGGATGTCCTCAGCCACCCAACTTGTGTTTTGGAAAGTCACGGGTACCTGAATGTGACTTTTTATCAACAAGGGTACATGCTGGATGGGGCCATGCCACAATTTCCAAACAGCCATTCTTAACTTTAGGTGGGATCAATTTGGATGAACCATTTCCTCATACAAATCCCGCAGGAAGGCTTTATATTACCTCTAGTTAATCTGCCATCCTTCATAGCTTCACAGCTGTGATTTAGGCAGGGGCCTAAACCACCTACACAGCTCCTGAGCCACCGTAAGCCGGCCCTGTTCCCTCTGTCTGCAGACTGCTGCTTTTCAGCAGGTGGAGACCTACTCTCGACCGACATCTTCAGAAAACATTTAATCTTTGCATTGTCACAGTAAAGTAGTATTCACACATAAGAATATAGGTGTACATTCTGCTGGGAAATAGGATTGGAAAACCTGGAAGTACTCAGAGTGCGTGCGTGCACAGATATGTGTAGAGAGACAGACACACAGTCCAAGCTGCCCTGCTTCACGTGAAAAAGGGAAAAAAATCATTTTTTTCTCAGGGCTCGGGATTTGCTACTTCAGCATCCCAACTCCCACCTGCTTTCTTGCCAAGCTCAGATGAAATCAGAGATGAAAAAAATTACAGGATTTTTATGATGATGGTGGGCAAATGTGTTTGTATTTCTCAGTTAGGAGCAGGGAAGATTGTTGTCTTCATTCTGATGATGGTTCCCATCACGATTGAACAGGCTCTTTATTGTTTATGGCAACTCACTGCTATGCAGCATTTCATGACTTACAGATTTTTTAATGTTGATTTGAAGGAAATTCAGTGCAAGATGTGGTATAATAAAATATTAATTAATATTATTAATAAAATACCAATTTCCTAATATGTATTTGTCACTACATTTGCAGTGACTTTCTCTTTTTTTGTCACTTGACATGCCTTTTCTGCTTGAAATCTTTTTCGAGGCAAAATAATTTGTGTGTTCTTACTATTCAGTTAACAGCAGACTTCATATGTGAACACTTTGCAGCCACGTGAATATAAAAATATGTATGTGAGAGAGAAATCTGTACACACAAACAGACACACTTCAGTTAAATGATATCTTACATGATTATAATTAGATCTTGTGGCCGATTTTGGCTTCCTATCAAAAAGCACCATGGTATATGATCTTACCTACAATAAAATACACGCTGCTCTGTTTGGCCATAAAAGAGTGAACTAAACCTGGAGCTTTCCCTATGACTGTGTAATATCCTTATTCTCGCTGGTTTACCAAACCTGTATCTTCTGTTTTCAGAGAGGTTTTTATGTTGCCGTACCTCTTTTCCCAACTCATCACTGCCATCTTGTGGGAAAAATCGTGCATCATTAGTTCTTCACAAAAATATGAAGAAAACTCATTAAGTACAATTTGTGTTCTGAAGATGTTGCTAGCAGTTAGCTGAAAAATATTACTTCATATAGAAACCAAAATTCATAAGATTCATATATTTACCATGAAATTAAAAATCTACCATGAAATTAAAAACCGAAAATACTAATTTCATAAATGTCTCAACGTTTGCCAACACCATCAAAACATTTTGTTCTCAAAGAGAACACTATTTTGTAAAACTTTAAAGGCAGAATATTAAGCATATACTAATATAACTTATAATATATACACATACAGCACATTAATATACTTTAAATATTGAAGCAAAAGATGTTTTGACATTTATTAAATGCTTTGACATAAGAAAACAGAAAATATGTGAAAAGGCTTTAATTTCTTGTAATTACCTTTGCCAAAATGCAGAAAATTCCTACAAAACATTTCATTTTTTCACAAACTGCATTTTACCAGGGATTTTTTTTCCCAAAGAAAGTTCCTTCATGTGCTAAAAATTGATAAGACTGTTAACACTAACAGAACAAACTTCATCAGGTCATAATTTCAAAATGTGTAAAGTTTCATATCAATGGATGACATCTTTATAAAGTGTTAGAATTGCTGTAGTGTGTTGACCCTGGACGGATGCCAGGTGCTCACCAAACTGCTTTGTCACTCCTCTCCTCAGCTGGACAGTAGGTCCCATGCAGGGTCACAAGTCCTCCCAAAAAACATGATCCAGCTTGGGCTCCTCTCCATGGGTCCACAGGTCCTGCCAGAAGCCTGCTCCAGCGTGGGCTTCTCAAGCGGTCACAGCCTCCTTCAGGCATCCACCTGCTCTGGCGTGGGGTCCTCCGTGGGCTGCAGAGGGACAGCCTGCCTCACCGTGGTCTTCACCACAGGCTGCAGGGGAATCTCAGATCTGGCGCCTGGAGGACCTTCTTCACTCACTTCGGTGTCTGCAGAGTTGTTTCTCTCACATCTCACTCCTTTCTCCACTGTTATTTCACAGCAGTTTTTCCCTCCCTTCTTAACTATGTTATCCCAGAGGCGCTACCACCGTTGCTGATGGGCTCAGCCTTGGCCAGCGGCGGGTCCGTCTTGGAGCTGGCTGGCATTGGCTCTGTCAGACATGTGGGAAGCTTCTAGCAGCTTCTCACAGAAGCCACCCCTGCAGCCCCTTTGCTATCAAAACCTGTCCGTGCAAACACAATACAATTGCAAAACAACATCATGATCTAATAAAAATGATCTTCCTTGTTGACACCTCTTCCAAAATGTGTATGATCATAAGTATTTTCTCGACCATGCAGACAGGGGAAAGAGAATATCCTCATGTTTGTTTCAAGGTCAACAGTTGCAGTATAATGGACTGGCTGCCCCCTCACATAGTGCAGGAGTTATTGTACCCATGCTATGGTATAATATCATCCTGTTTTATGTTATATGATGTACTACTGTGCACCATGAATGTTCCAGATGTACTGATACCTACCACAACCTTGTAGAGTCTGTGTTATGATGGTGCTTACAGTGATTTTCTTTCACAAATAAAAGTTTGATACTTTTTGGCAGTAACCAACAACCTCATCAGGCTGTCGCTCAATGAGCAATACTAAGGGGTAGTCTTCTGCTAGGAACTTGCTGGATTATGCTTTTTAGACACATCAGCCTTTTCATGTGTAACACTTCCCTCTTCATAATACTGCTTTTCCTGTCTTATCAGGATGTCTCTGAATGGAGACACGTTGTTCCTTCTGCAGCCTGAGATGAGACATCCAAGTCCTTTAATGGGACTTTAATGCACGGCTTCCCAAGCAACATAACAACAAATCTTCAGCTGGAAAGGGATGCCTAAGTCTTTCTGGTACGGTGTCCTTAAAAACTTAAAAGGCTGTCTGGAAGATGCTAATGCCAGCGAACCAGAAGGGTACACAGATACCCCATGGTGAAAGTTCTGCAAACTTCTGGCATCACATCTTAAAAATTGATGCAGTGATGCAAACACTCAAATTTCTGTAGTAATAACTACAGCTGATGCCTAGCGTTTCTGAAAAGACAACCCCGCCTGTAATCTGCACAGGAAATTCACTAGTATATTATTGCTCTTCCCTGCCTCCTGCAGCTGAGAAAAACAGGGTTGGATCAGAACAAAGACTACATTACAATTACAAAAGTTAAAGAATTGTGAGATGAATGAGCTCGTGAAGTCCAGAAACAGAAACATGAAGGAATGAACAGTGAATCAGGCAGTGTTCAATGCAGTAGTACTAAAGGAACAACAACAAACGGTACCACACGAGCCGTAATATAACTTCAGATTGTTTTGGGAACTATTCAGCACTAGGAAGTGTACCTCAGCCTGAGCTACACCTACATTAAAAGGTCACCTTCTGGCTGTAGGGCCTGCTTCCACATGCCTGTGCTGCTGGCTAAAAGAAGCCAACCCAGAAGTCTGGGGTGGATTTTTTTCCCAGAGAAGACACCATGGCAACATACTGAATCTAGAGGCAGCAAGCAGAGAGGTCTGCATCCTTAGCTTTTAGCTAAGCTGCTGCTATCTCAACTATTGGGGCTGTTTCCAGGGAAATATCAATGCAGGCTCTAAGCTGAACATTTCCTGCCTCATACACTGTAATGTAAGTAGAGCAGAGTCACAGATTTTGTGCTTTGGCAGCTGCATCCTGGTGCCCATTCCATGGTGGGGATCATGGGTTTTGCAAAAAGCCATTTGTGAGTCAGGAGAGGTGAAGAGCACTTCTCTTCATTGTTGTGTGACTAGTACACAGAGCAGAAGGTAAGGAGAGCAGCAGCTAAGGAGCATGCCACAGACACTGTCCTATTGAGAAACGGAGAGGAAGCCGCTCTCCGAGGCCACCAAAGGACACAAATGCTCAGAAGAAGTGAGTAGATGTCACCACGGGACACAGAGCTTACTGAAGGCTCTCACAGCAGGTGCAAAATCTGGGGTAGGTTTTTACAGCAGGGGATAGGCAGATGCAAAAGTCATTTGGACCTTCTCTCTGTTGACAGCGAGGTTTGATCACCTTGGCCGACTTACGTGATTTCACTCTTTTTATCCGGCTGCCAGTTGGTCTGAAGTTTGGGAGAACAGGGAGACATTTGAAAGGTTGCATGCTGTGTCCTGAAAGGAGCACATTTTTTGGAGTTCCATCCATCTTAAGCACATTCTTCCACTAGGCATGCATCAAAAATGAGCTTAACAAGCAAAGCTTTCTGGTCAGCTGAATACTTTTGTGGAGGCTGCTGCAAGCCCAACTGGAACTGTAGAGATGCTGCAAGCAGTCTATGGTGTTGCCATATGAATTTTTCCCCATTATAGAACCAGCCTCAACAGTCTTCTCTCTCTGGCTGTCACTCTGCAAATATCTTAAACCCAGGTTAACTGGTCTGAAAGTCTAGGTTTGTAGTTGATTTGTTTTGTCAAAAAGACAGGACCTATTGCCTTAATCTTAGGTACAGCAGATCCTCCAGCCATGTGACTTAGTCGTGCTTAATGTACAACAAATACAGAAGTGTTTTCAGTAGATGCACAAAGAGAGCAAAATCAAAGTGGCCTTTTATCTTGGCCACTGCCCCTCATGCATAAAAGTGAATTTTCGGCAGTCCATGCTGCATTTGGCTAGCTTGTCCACTTTGCAGACAGAAGCCTCTCTCTTTGAATCAGAAGCATATTTAAGTCAAAAGAGAATATTCAAATCCTGACGGCTGTGGTGTATGGTGGCTTCTGGATGTGAACTGCATGGAGAGCAACACTACAGGATATAAAATTTCTGGATTTTCTGCCACGAAAATATGGGCAGAAGCACCCAAGAAGCTGACGGAAAGGGTGTGATTTGAGGAAGGTCAAATTAAGACAAGAGAGTAAGTGGAGAAAGCAACAGTATATTTGGAATCCCTAATATGCTTTGAGTCTTGAATTACACACCTAAGTATACGCTTTCTTTGTTCCTGAATGAAGGTGGGTAGAAACCAGTAGTTCCTCATTGCACAGGGTATTGTTAAGATGATAAAATCCGCTCTTTCTTCTTTTGCATTGAGATAAAGTTAAAACTTTTCTGTGTAACATTTAACAGTAGGATCAGAAAAAGGAGCAAACAGGCATTAATTTTCAATTCCCTCATCTATCTTCTTGCACATTCTTCACAAGTACCCCTTACAGTCACTTCCTTTTTGGCCCACTGAATATGTGTTTATACAATGTGGAAAAACTCCAGGAATGTACTTGTTGTATGGAGTTTCAGTTTCTGATAAACTGTCACTTCCTGGGAAAAGAAAAAATATCAACTATTATTTGGAAAATTGCCCAACTCTTCTGCGTCAGAAATACAGACAATGAAAGGAAGAACAGGAACATATAATGTCTTTGGTTTGTTCCCTCCAAAATCCTCTCTGAGCTTGAATGAAAATGTAATAATCACCATCAGAAATGAGAGAGATAATTGCCTTCTACTTAGGCACAAGACAGATGTAGGAGTTTACTTCTGCAAGTCTCTGCGCCTTTACCATTCACTTGCCAGTAACTGTTGTGGTTGTGTCACAGCACGTTGGAAGTAGCTGCCTAAAGGTAAAACGAGTAAAATAATTAGCTAATAAAAGAGACGGCTTGCAAAGACAGCCAGCTTACCCAAGGCCAGAGAGCAACTCAGACAAATGATCTGTTCATGGACATGTATTCGATCATGTTTCTCTGCTACTGCTGAATGAGTGTTCACCAACTATTCACAGCAGCTGGCAGGGTGGGCTGTATGGTGGCAAACACTGGGGTATTGCTTTACCAGTAAACCACCATCACCGGAGTGAAAACATGGGTGCAACTGCTTGTTGTACTCCTGCATGCATGCGTCCTTTGATGTGTCCCACAGCTAAGTCCGCATGTCAAGAGTTAGACATTTGGAAAGAAAAGTGGAGGAACAGTGGTAAAGATTAGACTTGCAAATCTCAAAGTACAAGGTGTCAGTCTAGTCATGTTAAAACATCCGCTTAGAATAACTCACACAGTAACTGTAGCATATTATAGAGAGGAATCATGAATATGCAATCAGAAAACAGTTTCAGAGCCTGATCACCATCTCTGTCAATTACAGCAGCCACTTTCTGTAATGTTGCCTTGTCATTTTGACAGTGATTATACCTTTACATGATGTATTGCAGATATTACGCTTCAGTTGTTTACAAATAGAACTGTATCTTACACTTTCACTATAAGAGTAGGACGTTTTAAGGAAAACACTCCTCATAATAATTCTTCCACCTAAGTCAGTCATGCATGACTGCAAGAGTTGCAGCTAAGAAAACTGTCCTCTGCCACAACTGCATGACATGATCAACCCTAACAAAACCAAGTCATTCTGGAGGTTTGCAGTCAGCGTCCAAAAACCGGGGATTTTTCAATTGACAATGCTCATAGCAGAACATTTTTATCCAAGTGAGGAAGTTGTTTTTAATTAAGTCATTAACATTGTAAGCTCGTAAAAGCAATGTTTTTTAAATCCAGCAAGCTATAAACATCAGCTGTCTGACTGAACATTTTATAGAGGTCCTGCGTGCAATGTTTGTGTTTATAAACTGATTTGTTCATGACACTATACATTAAATGTTTAGTATTTCACAATGATCTTAGACATTGCAAGACTTCTCCTTTACAGAGAACTTAAGAACATTGTAGAAGCATCATAATGAATGAGACTTTTAGAAATCTTTGTTCAATAACTACTTACAGGACTATTATATATTTTGATAGTAAATATATTCTGTATATCCTCACCATTCAGTTTGGTTGGGATGGAGATCAGAGAATATGGAGGATACATAACCCAGTTGTCAATAACTATTACAGCGTAAATATCCTCACAAATTCTAGCTCTAATGGACGTTCAGAGATCAGATTGTAGCCCGTACTATCTAATTTAAAGTAAATACAATAAAAAATTGAGATAGTTTTCCATGCATTTGTTAGAAACCCCTGTATTATTTTTCTGCATTTGTTGTCTCTTTGCTATCAAATCAAGAATCTTATATTGGTGATGACTTTAGACAGAGTTACAAGTAGACAGAGTATCAGTTCTATTCCAGGTATTAAATTTTGAATCGGGAGCTTTAGGCATTGTTCTAGTAATGACATATTGGAGATGCTATCAGTAACTATATGATAAACATTGTCGCGAGAAATGCACATAACTCTGGCAACAGAACTGCTCAGCAAGCAATTAGAGCTTCCCTATAAAAATTTTGAATGAAATATTTATTAAGTAGCTGGTAAAAGACATTTCAGAGCGTTTTTCCTTATAATTTTTACACATTTTTCATTGTTTTCCATCAGCACAGCTGAACAGCAAGAGGGGAACCGGGCAGGGAGGAAAATAAACCCTAAGTGAAATATGAATTTATTAAACCTACTGGGAATCTACATGGCCAGTGAAAGAAATGTGTCCCAACAGAAATAAATCTGACCCAACACTGAAAAAATCACGTTAATATTTGTCATCTCTACAGGTTTCTCCCATGTGGCACTATTTGCATGATACCGTTTAACTACCAGCAGTCAGAATGAAGCACAAAACGATACTTATTTATGGACTCCAGAACACCAATAGTTCACTCAGTTCCTCTATACTTATTATAAGTAAAATATTTGCACTTAAAGAAAGTTTTTAGTTCACCAGGAATTTTAATGCTGATGGTCTTGCCTGTATTCAGGCTTATTTGTCCTGGCATTTTTCTGCACATGGTAGAAAATTACTTCAAAACCTGGCATCAGCATTGCTATTATTGCTAGACAAACTATGCCCAAATAGTTATGACAAATAGATGGGGTGAAATGGCTTAATATTACCACCCCTCTTCGGAGCCAATTTAGTCATTCAGAGATATTTTGCAAGTAGAATATAGTCAACTTAAAAGCACAAGCAGTTATTTAGTGGCGATAGTACACCAAAGGCACACAGAGGGAAACACGCGCTGTTCCTTCTAGCGCCTCTCATCCTAAAAAAGACGAAGTGCAGAATTACAGAAACACATTGAAGAGATTCAGAGTAAGTACAGCAAAAGTTGTATGGTTGTCATGGATGGCACAGGCTTACCAGGAAATGTCAAGAGGAGCTTGCTTACCACGGCACTGCTCTGTCCACTTGAATGCTGTCTGCACAGTGAGTATTGCATGTTCTTTCCATGGAAATTGCCTTTTAAGATTACTTCAGATTTTTAAGTATTTGCCAAATATAATTTCAGTTAGCTTTGCATTTTATTTCAACAGATAGAGTAGTGACAAAATGTTTCAGAGAAATATTTTCTTCCAATATTTGTTTTCCTGCCTGTTGAGGGCTTATTACGGCCTTCTCTTGGGTCAATTTGTACAGCTGCTTTTAGCTCTGCACACAGCTGCATGTAAGATACAAAGAACTTTAAATTATAAAGCAATTATATAATGACTCAACACTCATAAAAGACAGCTAGGCTTTAACAGGCTAATAGTGCCCATTTCCTCACCAGCCTCATAAGACCCCTAAAAGGGTCTTTGGTGGGCTGGGCAGGCATCATCAGGGAAAAGAGGTTGAACCACCGCCATCTCCACAAGCAACAGCAAAAAAGGTAAGGAAAGGAAATGGCCAATGCAACTGACAGACAATACATTTCAGACTAATGGAAGGAAATGCATTTTGTTAGTGCATAATTAACTTGTGAAACTCATTGCCAGGAAATATTACTGAGGTCAGAAGCTTTGTAGCACTCAAAGGCGTTCATCTCTTTGGGCTGTATGAACACTCATGGTCATTTTGAACATGACAAAGGGAGCAAGCTGTCATCCTTTCGTCCATAATCAAATCAGATTTAATGAAATGGAACATTTTTTATGCAGACTCACATTTGCCCAGGGAGATGGGTTTTTACACTCTTCTGGTGCAGCTGATAGTGCCCAGGTTTGGAAACGTGTTACTGAATTGGATGGATCACTGCCTCTACCTCCTGTGCTTCCAGGTTCTGTAGCGGATAAAATGTTTGGCTCAGAAAACCTTCATCTATTTTATGAAAACAGAGGTGTATTCTAAAGCAAATCTGAACTGGTTCCCAAAGCATATCCAAGCACTTTTTCCTCTGCAGTTTTAAATTTTTAATCTCAAAAAAGATTAGCCTCTTAGATATTACAAGCTGGTAAATGAGGAATTCTAGTGATAGTGACTACATATTTGTTTGTTAAATGTTTTTCTAATGGATAAAATGTATTAGGATTTTCTAAAATAATAAAATATGGTAATTAGATTATGAATTGCTAAATAATAACTGAGCATGTGACAACAATTACAGCACGAAAAATTAAAATTTTGTTACTACTGTCACTGAAAAATCTGTCCCACAAACCCACTTTTTTTTACTGGACAATTTGCTTCAGAGTTGGGTTATTTATTCATGAAGAAGATGCTTCATTGTGTTACCTAATGGCATAAATACCTACTCCAATAGGCATGCTTCTAAGGGTGCTCTATTCTCACTTCAGAAACTGAAACTTCTAGGACCCATGCTCAGCCTGGGTAAATTGTTTAGCTCCAGAAAAGTTAACAGAATCACGTCAGCTGGTGTTCAGTGTTTTATTTCTGAGTGCTTTTGTTCCCCCCTGTGCTTCCTTCACATGTATTCAAGCAAAGAGGAACCATTGTTTCACATAGTTTAATCTCCATTGTAAAACAAAGGCGCAGCATCCACTCCAGGACCCACCGATAATGCCCTACTATAAACGCTATACTCTCATAGGCCAAAGTAGTTAAAAAATCCAACGGGGCAAAGAAACAGGGAAAGCTGTGGAAGGTGTAGTATATGTGCATTGCCTGGAAGAAACGGAATGTTGCTGGTAGAGAATATAAAGCAGAAGGTGGGAACTGGAGAAAGCTTAAAGCAAAAGAATCAAAAGATAGGAGGAGAGATCTACTGGCAGCAGATACGGAGTTTCACACTTACAAAGCAGTATTAATAAAATGTGTTAAAGTGCCAGATGACTCAGATCAAAACATTTGCCTGTGCAGCTCAAGCTCAAGCTCAACAAATACGAAGCATAAAGAAATACACCAAAGACACTTTCAGTTGCCTGCAATAGATGGTAGATCAACATGTGTAGCCAAGTGAAGAGGTCAACTAAAAGTCTTTCTGAAGACTGCCGTTTGAACCTGCTGCCAGCAATGCACAGCCCTTGCGCGAGGACTTGCAGGGAATCCTCTGGTCCTCATTCAGGTCATGAGCACTGCAGCCAGCCAAGGGAAATGGCACAGCGGCAGTTCATAACCACTGAGAGCCGAATGGTGATAGAAAATGCTTCTCAGTGGGGTATGGTTTGGAAAAGCCAGACTTGGTGGAAAAGGAATTCTTCTCAAAACAAACTACATAGAAATTTCTGGGGCCAGTAGAGGGATTGTTTTGACCCTGAGGTTTGAGAGAGGTGGAGGCAAGCTGGAAAATAGCAGGGGAGAAGCTCCAGTCAGGGCACAAGGGTCTGAGCTCTGCAGAGATAAGAGTAGCAGCACTGGCTCTAGTGAATCCAGAAGAGTCTCTTCTGGTTCAGCTTTCACTAGAGCTGCTTTAAAAACAAGCAGGAGATGTATTTTAGGCCCTGCTGTACATCTCCAGCGGTGAAAGACAAAATGATGTTGCAGCTGTTAATTCACAGACTGTTTATCTTGTTTACCCTCCAACAAAATAATTGCTGCTTGATTATAACTACAGAAAGGTTTTGCCAGCCAGTCGTACAGCAGATGTTATTGTCTCCCTGTGCAACTCTCACAGGGCCGCTGCTGCACATCTCACAAATCAGATCATAGTATACCAGGCCGAAGTTCACATCCATCTAGTCACAGGCTTTTAGCTGCTGCAAGCCCATCACAGACCTTCTGCTTTTGGGGACCACTTAGTTTCACTCTCGCTCGTACAGAGCGGGCTAATACCAGGCATATTTATCTGGAGACAACAAACATGCTGCGCCAGATCCTCAGCTGAACTCCATGGAGGTGTGTGAATTAAATGTTAGTTGAAAGGCTAGTTTTTTGCTAGTGACAACCTGCCTTCCTTTCCTTCACTGCAAGAGGCATTGCAAAGTCTTCATCCCCCCACCCCCAACTTGTTACACACACAGATGCGGAAAGTTGCATGTATGCACACATCAGAACAGCATTATATGCAGATAAGAAACCAAATAATCCCAGGCGTGACACCTAAGAATTGCAATTTCTTTTCCTCTGTAACGCTAATAAATTTTGGAAAATAAAAATAGTACTTGTTTATCAAAAAAAGTAATGTAAGTCCTTCCACTGAAGCCTCTTCACAATAAACTACCTGTTGTCAACTGTTTAAACTTTCCAAAACTTAGAGGTACTTTTTTTGCCTTTTGTATTTGAATGGAATAAAAATTGATGGCGATCTGTGTCTCAGGACTGCTTTTTATACAGACTATTGTTGTTGCAGCAGCTTTCTCACACATTCAGTAAAGAAAGAAAAATAAAAGCAGTCAAAATTTTTTTTAAAACTGAGTAAGCTCGAAAATAAAATTAGCAGTTATTAAAATAGTGCTACAGGAACTGAAATTTGGAAGGAGGGCCCTGGAGATGTTTTGTTTTCTATTCAAGACAGCTTCCCAGCTGAGATGATGGTGCAGCTGCGTGCCGACGTGAGGTGTCACGCTGAAGCTGGTGCACACAGCAGGGCAGGTTCTGCTGTCGGTAAAAAGTGCCTGCAGCACACAGGGGTTTATTTCTCTGGTTTCTCACCCCCCTGTGTACCCCAGGGTAAATTCAGCCTGAGCAGGTCCAGAAGTGACACTGAGGGTCTGGGTGGGAGATGCTATTGCAGGGCTCTGCGACCAACCTCGTCTACCGTCCCGTCTGCAGCTGCATGATCCAAATGAAATTGCTCCTGCATCTCTGGGCACATCCCTGCTGTGCAAGAGAGCAAGTCAAAGGAGAAAGAATGGGAAAGAGGACAAAACTTTCTGACTGGAACCATGGCATATGTATTTTGTGGCTGAGTCCATGGTGGTATGCAACTGGAAAGGGACAGAGAGCTATTTCCCCTCCCAGTGCTCTTCCTGGAGAGATGCACCTCTGTGTCGTTCGGCTAAGGATGTTTTTATAAGCCTTTCAGTTAATATGCTGCTATGCAATAGCCACAGTCACGGTTTGGTATGTCTAATCAGTCATTTCCTTCCACCACATTTAAGGAAGCCTGCACTGCTTGACTTACTCAGCTGGAGTGGAGTGGGCAGGCAAAGGTAACAAGTTTCACCTGTAGAAAGACATAAGTGAGAGCTCAGGTATATAAGCATAGCCTGACTTATCCAAAGCAGCAGTCTGAGTACTCTGTTGGTAAAATCAGCTACCAGAAGAAAGTCTTGCAGAGGAACACATCAGCTAGTAACAGACCATGGAGGGCTGGTGCCAGTCTTCACTTTATTAATTCCTTTCCACACCAAAAAATGTGATATTTCTTAAAGTCTATATGCACAGACTTAGAGCAGTTGTTATTTGGGGGCAGACGGGAAGCAGAAGTTCCCAACAGTTACACAATGTTTCACAAATTTTCCATTGGACAAATAGCAGAAAACTCTTGTCCCATCTGAGTAGATCACAAAAAAGATCATATTTATGTTTTTTGTCAGGTAAAGTAATGTAAAGAAGCATAAAGCTACTGCTAGCAACGGTCCTTTGCAATAGCTTACCAGCATAACATGTTCAAAATAATAGTACAGAAGAAAAGTTAGTATCTTTTATAAAACAAGAAAAATACTATTATTAACATACATTTATTGCTACTAATTTTAGAGACCTTAAAAATGTTAGAACCTTACTGTCCTCATACTGTAGGGAAGTTTGTCTAAATTCTTTGTATTTTGCAGAAACAATCCAGCAACTTTCCCAAGCTCATACATGGCTTTCAAGAGGAATTTAGTGAGGACACTACTATTAACAGAAGATTGTCAGTCAGAGTTGTTAGGAAGTTATTAGGACCTTGGTTTTCTCACACCTCGCACAGCAGCTGGACTTGGACTGCATCATCCATTAGAGTTTTGCTAAGCCACTGATTACTGTGATTAAGGAATTCCCTTTGCCATCTCTCAACAAAGACCAGACTTCACTAAAAAAGGTTTGCTAATATTTTGTTAAAATTTTGAGACACTCTGCTAAACATTTCCAGTGTTTCCAGATTTCTTAATACGCAGTCTGACACAATTCGAAAATACCTGACTTTCCAGAAACATGCTAGTAATCCATTTTAAGTTTACCAGTTGACAGTTAGGAAAGGAAGCAACAACACTTGCTAATATCCTCTAGAATTCTTGTTCTGGTCTGCTGCTCATATCATGAATAAGCATGTGGCACGTGACATCTCCTTTCCACGTACACAGCTCCTCTGCCTCTCAACGTAACACCATTTATGAAATAATTTGGAGCACCAGGCAGAAGAAATAAAGGGTTTATCCAGCAATTAAGCTGTTTCTTTGGGTCATCAGCTATGAAATAAGTTTTCAAGAGCAAATCTGCAGTGTAGGTTTTATTTAAAAAACATGGGAGTGCTGATAATGTCATTTTTTGGCTTGTTTTTTTAAACTCTTGTTGAAGCTTCCAAATTTTCCTTTCTATCTTTTTCTCTGCCTGCATCACAATGCCAGCAGCAGAAAAGTATCATTGCTGCTGTGCTTCTTTCTCCCTCCTCTGGCCATCTGATGCCATAAAATGTCCTTTGAAGTTATTCTCTTGAAGCTCTGGGGGATCACTTCTATGGTGTGCTGAATACCATAACTGCCTCAAACTCCCTACAAACCGACTATTAAGAAGACTGATGTTCCCGCTCCTACTGTCTTCCTGCATGCACAAGGAGTTGAAAGTGCACTAGTAATGGATGCACTGTCACCAGGACTACCAAGCAGGAACTGCTGATGCAGTCTGTTATGGAGAATCATAAACAGTGAATGTTTCTGCTGAGGGTTTTCCTCTGTTACAAAAAAAAAAAACCAAACGTTTGGTAGCTTTTATTGAATTTCAACATTCCACGGCCAAGAAGTCACTAATCTGATGCTAAGGGCTTGTTACTAGTCTTTCCTCAGTTGAGCAGGTAGTAATTGTTCTGTAATCCCATCCAGCTCCCCCAGCTCAGAGCCAAGAATCGGGCTACTGGCTTCTCCTGGTTCCGCTGGGGACAGGGTTAATCCTCCCCAGGCTCCGGCAGGGACACAGGTATTCCATCCCAGGGGAGGGGGCAGGAAGTCACCCCTTGGAGCGGGCTGGGGCATCCCGGGTCCGGTCGGTGAGCGGCGGGGAGCGGCCGTTCCGTAATCGTGTTTGTATATTCCTTTATCCGTGTTATTGCTGTTGTTTTCTTGTTCCCTTTGCTGTTCTGTTAAATTGCTGTTGTCTCAACCCACGAGTTTTGCCTTTTTCTTCCGATTCTTTCCCATATTTGGGGAGCTTGAGGGAGCCGCACGTTGTTCTTTGTTGCTGTCTGAGGCCAAACCACGACAGGCTGTGTTTATTTTGCACCAGGCTTAGGTTTGTGAGGTTGCAAATACCTGACTCCAAGTAACGTCAAAATCTCAAGAAACACTGTCAAGATGCCTTGAGTTTTTCCCTATTTTGTACCTAACTTAGCCTCGTAGGGAAGTCAGGCTGATATCTAGCTGAAAGGCAGGACTGCAGACCTTGCTGCTTAAGGGAGATTTTGCATTCAATTCATAAATATTTTCATTCTACTGAAAAGCAAATGACCCGCCTGTCCAGCCAAAACCACTATGATTCACTGCCCCATGGAGAGAAGATTAAGGAGTAGTTTTTCTTGAGATTTCTTTCCCATCTTTTTACAAACAGAATGGACAATATTTACGAGTAAAATCTCCTGCAGTTTTAGATACCTCATTTGCATTTTCATAAGAATCATTAGGGGTATAAGCACTTAGCTACAGGATGCAATCTTAACCTAATGTGAAAGCTTTGGAATAATTTAAATAAACCAAAAGTTTGGGTCAAATCTAGTCAGCAACTTCAGACTGAAGTGTGCGTACGCCTGAGAGTTTGTTGTCCAAGAGTTTGTTTTCATAACAGTGCATAGATAAAATGAGAAAAGTGCTTAATTTTTAACTTCTTAAAAGGTTGGCTGGTAATTTTCACCTTTGTAAAGTGAAACAAAAGTGAATCTTAACGATGGTATTTTTTTTTCATTTATCACAGTTATGGAAGGAGCATGTGACGAACACAGAAAAGAAACACATCATGTCTAGCTCTCTGACAGCTTCACAATGAAGCGATGATTAAAGGATGAAAATCATACAAATGTCAAACACTGGGCTGTAGTCGACAAAATGAGACAAGAGAAAATAAAACAAAAAAACCATTTTCCATGGAAATTGAGGCTAATTCAAACTTCAGAAATGGCCCCAATTTAATTTAAACAGAGGAGTCTTAATCCAAAATAATGTGAATTGCTATCCATATGGGTTATCCCATTGTTCTTCAACATGACTATGGCTTATTCTGATGTCTCTTCACACAGTTTATAACATGCAAAAATTGAATTAATGCAGTGTGGGGTAATATCATTTCATAAAGATACACGATGTTGTGCAATGACTTAGCTACCTTGTCTGTGAGGTAAACATGTGTATGTATAGATAAACATGTGTATGTATAGATAAACATATGTATATATACATGTTTATATACATGTGTATATAACCAGATGGGAATAAAGAAGACAGGCAGACTCTTCTCAGTGGTATCCTCAGTGGTATCCAGTGAGCAGATAAGAGGCAATGGGCACAAATTGAATCACAGTAAATTCCATTTAAACGTTTTAGAAAACACCGCCTTTTGCCATGAGGGTTGTCAAGCAGTTGAGCAGGTTGCTCAGAGAGGCTGTGGAGTCTCCACCCCTGAAGATATTCAAAACCTGACTGGTCATGGTCCTGGGTAATCTGCTCCAAGAGATCCTGCTTTGATCGGTCAGCTAGATGATCCCCAGAGGTGCCTGCCAGCCGTGGCAATTCTGTAATTCTGTAAATAAACACGCTTCATTAAAAAGAACAGAGATTAGGATAAAGAAATTCAAAACACAGAAGGGAAATATATTCTCAGATTTAACTGCATTTAATGTAGAAAATGCTAATCTAAATGTTTAGATCACTCTTCTGCTTTGTCATGTCTACATGTACTTCAGTGCTGGTACTCTGAAAGGAGAAAGTATGGGGTGAGGAAAAGGCTGCTTAAAAGACAGAAAACTAGTAGGGAAGAATGAAATGGAAGATTTCGTGTGAGCTAAAAATTCAGCGAATGTAAAGCAGCAGCAGCTCTCTCGAGCTCTGAACACTGCTTGACACTATGCACAGCCACAGAGCTCTGTGAACATCCATGTCTTTCTATAAACAATGTCTTGTCTTGGAAGTTAAGCCTTGCTGTTTATTTATGGCTAACTAGGTAATTTGGAAATTCAATATATGGCACCATGAGGATAATATCATTAGTAGGTGGGTAAAATAAATGACACTGGATGCATTGCAGATCAATTCTGCAAGCATGTCTGACAAATAGCATGGGAAGTGTATCAAGACCTCAGTGTCGAAAACAGTCCTTCTGGATATACAAAGCCTATAAGTACTAATGCAGGGAACTAGTCAGATTCTCAGTTTTGTGAAAAAGTCTTGCTCTACTGATGTGAGCTGAGCATCTGGTCTGTTGGTGTCCAGTGCGCCTTCATGTCTCTGCCAGCTTGCAGATCACACTGCTTGTCCCAGTGTGAAACTGAGCCAACACCACAATAGTTATTATATAGCACTGTTTCCACTGATTTCAGAAATCTAAGCATCAGCCTTGAAGAGCCACCCTCTGCCTTTCCACTGAGCATTAATGTTTTTCAATCAAGTACTTTCTTAAAAATAATACCTTTAGAAACCCACCACTACCACCACCACCACTGAAGATGCCATGCCATTGCCTGTAGTTATTTTTTTCCTAAGAAATTAGTTAACTTTAAGTGACATGAGTTTTGAAATTAATAGATTCAATTGTCTACCTAATTTCCTCAGATTCCTTTATCCACAAACCATGTTCTTATTTCACTGTTCTGTGACCCTGAGCACATTATTGCCAGTGGAAAAATTTTTACTAAGTGTAATAGTTTTACTAAGCTGAATCCTAATGTTTCTGCTGGCCCTCATTTCCAAGGGGGCTGAAGTTTCTCTTCGAGACAAACCAGAAGGAAGGCTTCTGGTTCAGATCCTGGCCAAGGAACCAGAAGGATGTGGCTCTATGCTGTGTGACTTTGGCTAACTGGCCATCCTTCAGTTTGGCTAACTGGTTTTCATCCTTCAGTTCCACATCATCGAAAGGGTGGTAATAATATGTCTTTCTGCTGACCTTGATTCTTGTAAGAGGGCAAGACCTCTGCAACAGGGACCACCTCTTTTTCGGTGGTACATGCCACAATATGGCCTGCTAGGTCTGGAACAAAAAGACTGAGAGCCACACTGCGGCTGTTTGACTCAGTGCAGAGAGATGGCCTGGGTTTAACCAAGACAAAGAAGGTCCCTGTAAGCATTTGCCCAAATTTCTGAAGCTTAAGGCACTGCTGAACATGGTGGTCTGTCCTGTGTGCTAACCCATGCAGGCTGACTTGGTTCAGTGAGGAGATATTTTCACAAATTTTACCTAATGGCCAGCTTCTGCAAGGCTTACTCGCAGCAGCAGCCTCTCTGGGATGAGTAGCCTCCTTAACAGTGCTATGTGTATACAGGTTGCCTGATCCAGTCCTCATTTTTGTTCTTTGCAAAACACAAAATATCCAAGGGAACTCTAAATCTTTTGTTTTTATGCAATTATGTGGGTAGAAAATGAATCTCTGTGGATGTATACATAAACAATGATAATCTTCATTCACTTACAATAATTTCAAACCAAATTGCATTGATTTTTAAAGTTAACTACATTATATGGTGTCTCACTACTTCCTGTCCTTTTCTTACTCAAAAATAATAATCTTTCTTCCGTAGTTTTGAAAAACACCATAATTTTTGTTTGCTTCTGCAATGGTTTGCAATGTAAGCATATATGAAAGCCTAGTATAAATTATATTTTCCATATGAAATACCGTTATTTCATCACTTCTCGTAACTTCTTCAATATGCCTGGTCCTAAAAGGCAAAAGTTTTCCACCCTCAAATTGCATGCAGTCTGGCACATGTGAAATGCAAGCATTTCAGGACAGGAGTGAGGATGACGGTGCACTCCAAGAACACTTCTCCAGTTATATCAGTGACAGAGTACTGGCAGTTCTTTTCTCCAGCCTGCAGACCTGACACTGGATAGTGGTGTGGACATCCTGGCTCACAGAGAAGGCTCTTCTCAGCAAGTGTTTAGCAGTTGACATCTAGGGAAGGAATTAAAGACTGGGATGGGCATTCAGTGACATTTTTCACCCTGTCAGAATCTGCTGATATTCTGATAATCTGTATTTTAGACAATTTTTTTGTTCTGGAAATGTTGCCCGCATCTTTGAAAATTCAAAATTTCATTAAAATTTAAATTTAATTATACTCTAGGGGCTTGTGTACTAGCATGGAAAACTGAATAAGAACAAAAGGAGAGAAAGGTGTACTGAAATTGGCACCATAACGTGTTAGTGGAGTACCAGCCAGGGCAAAGGATGACAAGCAGGTCAATGGGAAGAAGCAAAGACATGTTCATGAAGAAGTAAAGGGAAAAGAATGAGATGGGAGCTAATGAAAACAGTCAAAACATTAACAATGACTGTCAGAAGGGTGGAAAATCAGTGGGCATTCGTCTCTTTTATGAAGGAAAAATGTGCATGTGAAGGAAGACAAGACAAAGAAACACAAGGACATGGGTAGGAAGTTCTCTGTGTGTGGTGAGGGAAAGGATAGTGCCTCTAAAAGTGTTTGACTGGAACAAAAAGATGTAGCTATGAGATGGAAGGAGGATGACCGAGGTCATTGGTCTGAATGATGAGTGGCCCATGCTGATGATGGTGATGGTTTGGATGAAGGCAGGCTTGAGAAGTATGGTTTCAGAAGGGTTTGGTTTTGACCATGTGGAGTAATGTCGAAATGCACAAGGGATGGCTGTAGAGACAGTTGACACAGAGGGTTGGATATATGGTGACAGAACTTACAAAGGGCCATAGGCCAAACAGTGTCTGGAAAAGGAGTGAGAACTGAAACCAAATTAACTTCTCTGCTCAAAGACAACTCCAGGCTGTAAAATAAAAAGGAGAAAGGGAAAAATCACAAACCTCTGTGGAAAATTAGACAGAAGATGAAAAATATACTAATGGTTAGGTGCTGTCATTTCTTGGAAGAAACACCAGGTTTTATTCCTCTAATGGTGTGAATATTTGGCAGGCTGCACTAGCCTAACTTGAATAAGAGTAGTAATTATCAATTAAGTAATTTGAATAAGCAAATGAAAATTTCATATTCTTAGTTTGCTGATTTTCAGGCAATAATTTCCTAATCGATATTTATTTGCTTAGTATTCCCAGCTGGAACCAACTGTGGCAATTTACAGTAACTCCAAGTAACCAAAAACCAAATAGAAATTCCTATTCTAGTAATTTGAAACTGCTGTGTAACTTGCTCCTCTCTTTGGGAATTCATTTGCTATACTTTAATTATACGCCGCTACTAAAATGTGCTTAAAAGTATTTCATACAAAGGCTAAACAAAACAACATCCTAAACTTGGACCGTTTATTGTGACAGTCTGACAATTTGTTGTGACACTCGTAACAGATTGGGTAGCAAAAGCTGAGCAGCGTAGGCTGGCTCCCTGACTTTTGTTTCGACAGACGATACTCTTGCTTGCTTACATTTTCAAGAGTGATCAGAACTAGCAAGAACATTTTCAAAGTAATTAAGATTTTGTAAAAGCTGCAATGTAAGCAGTGCTGCAGTCCTGGGGGAGGAGGGAAAGACATAGCTCTATAATCCATGGAAATCCATAGAGGAGACATGAACTTCGTTCCTCACAAGCAATTAATTTGGGATGAAGATTTCTTCCTGACTCGGTCCAGGCTGATAGGGAGCTTGTCAGGGCTGGAGGTGGTACCACTGAATCCCTGTATAAATCACAGTTTCCCAGCCTCCCCTCCTGAAGGAAGGCTGTCAGGGTTTGGCTAAGAAATCAGCTCACCTTTCTGTTTCCCTGTGCTGTGAGGCATGGATTTGGAAGTCCTTATCCATCTCTGCCATCCCTTCATATACAGATGAATGGGAATGGCCTTCTTGTTTTCCCATTCCTTACCCTAGCTCAGGAGCTAGGAGGTAGCATATCAATGTCTCTCTCTCGTATCCCAGGCCAAGCCCTAACTGCTTTCAGTGGATAGACTGAGGAAAAACAGTTTTAGTACTAGATATGTATCCCTTTGGCAAAAGAAGTGCTGCTGTCTGCATTGTTGCACAGCTGAAGTGCCCTGCAAAAAATCAGTGTTTTGCTGAAATGTATGGAAAAACCAAACTTGGAAACTTCTTGCTAGGAAGCAGAATTGTCGGCCTCTGACTGGCTCTATTCATGACTTCAGCATCATCAAAACCCAAATCATCCAGCAGCCACTAGTCCATGACCATGAAGACCTCAATCAAAACTCACAATACTCCTAAACAGGCTTGAAAGTCTGCATGCCAGTACAGTCACAGGTGCACAGAGTGTATTTGAAAGCCACCTACAATTTCCCAGGCAGCCAATTTGCCAGAATTCACTAGCCACATCGCCAAACTGCACACATAATAACCGTAGACAGACTCAGACTGCAAAATTGTGGAAGCAAGGGGCTCAAAATGATCCTGGAGATCAAGCCCTCAGGTCTGTTTCCAGTTTATCTGAAAGAAAACCACAGACAGAGAGAGTAAAGATTAATACAGATGGTTATAAAAAGCAGCTATTATAAATCCATAGTGTGCAATCACCTCTGTGATTCTGTGAAATGCTTGTGTCCCATAATCACTATACTTATATATTGTGACAATGATTTAATCAGATGGAAACTTGTTGAAGATGGATCAGTTAGTCATGCAGAGACTGTACTGGGACCAGGAAACATGAGCAGGCTTAAGAGAAGGAGATGGAGTTGAAAACTATGTATAAAGGTAGGCATACACGTGTGTCTTTGTCCATGCACCAGAAGGAGATGCGAAGATAGACGAGACCCATTTTTATCTTGCGTTGTGCAAACATCATACAAGATACTGAAAGAGAAGAAAATGTCCTACCAAAATACTGTGAATTTCCACACGATTTGAAGAAAAAGGCCTTTCAAGCTTCCTATTCAAAGCATATGTGAGTTTAAAATAAATACAGCAGCAAGAAGTCATGAAATGCTATGAAAAGGTGCAACAGAAGGATTTAGGGTTCTTTACATATCCTTTTTTTTTTTTTTCTGCACCTCAAAGCCAGGCAGAAACCCAGCCCAGGCAGGCAAAGAGAAAGGGAAAATAATGTCCGAGTAGTGTACTTTCAGACTCTGTAGACACCATCAAAAGTTGTTGGATGATCTTCCATCACTGATGACAAGTGTTCGCACTGCTCACAGTGCGCAACGCATCACTGGTTCATGGCCATGCCCCAGGAAGGCTGAGGGCACTTTTATTTCTCCCACCTTGCTCAAAGCCCCTCTTAAGACCCTTCACGTCAGTAGCTGTGATTAAACTGTGAGATTTTCTCACTAACATGTCAGGGCAAAAGGGAGTCTGGGGTCAAGAGGCTGGGAAAAGCTTTGACAAAGGAAAATGCATAAAAGAGAGAATTTTTGAGGTCTCCAGAAAGTGCTGCAATGAAACAAATACTCCTAACGTTCCCATAAGAGGTTGTTATTCAGAAAGACTCTAGAAACAATTCCATGCTAACTCAGGTCTTAGAAAAACTCTATTTTTAATTGGACTTCAAAGGAAATACCCTAAAGACATTTAGAATTTTTACATTTTTATTCCCCTGTATTAAGCTATTCACAAATCCTTTATCAACAAAAATGCTGTTCTACAGGAGAGTTTGCAAAATCTGTAGAAGTAAAATAATTCATTATTAAATCCTACAGACTTTCACTAGAAAGAAAGTTTTATAAGTCTGATTTAATTTTGTACATGCAAATGCCCACATGAGATACTCAGTGAAAATTCCCAGAAGCAGTAGCTTCAAAAAAAATTTGATGTGATTAGGCTTAAAAATCATACTGCTGTCCAAACATCCTGTTATCATATAACTATGACGTTTTCTTATTCTGTCCGGTATTCCACATTTTCTGTAAGAGTTACCCCGGAGCCAGGAAATGTACAAGGCAGCAACAAAGAACATTGCAGGGTTTCCACTCCAGCAGGCCTGCAGAGGAAACCTCAATATTGTTTACATTTATAGTAATGTATAGACTCAGAATCAGACAAAACATGCTGGCCAAATATCACTGTACATTTTGTCCATGTCCTCTTGTTTTCCATCTTTAGAAGGTAGGATGCTGTGGGGTTCCACTCAAGGCATGAATGTTGAAAGCGTGTTTTGAGGAGACAGATGGTTGAAAATTTACTTAGTCTGTCCTGATTTGTCTCTCCTCTTCCAATATAAATGTCATTTCCTCAGATGTACAATATTTCCAGTATGTATAGATGTATGAAACTTTGTGTCCTCCCATAAGTTTATCATATTCTGTGAAAACAGTATATAATTAGCCTGCAGTCTATTTACATGTGCATGCTGTAATTGGCACAGAACCATATACATATACAATAGGAATAGTCTTCTGGGCCCTACAGAATTATGGTTTAGTTTCAGCCTGATTTTATCCAGTTAATCTCGCCTCAAGATGAGTGATGAACACTTCTAAGGATCCATACATCCAACAGCCATTTTGGGCAACCTGGTGCAGTACTACACCACGAACATCATAAAATAATTGTCACCAATATCTAATCTGGATTTCCCACATTGTGGTGTGTGCTTGTCACCTCTTCCTGTCATTATGGACTTCCGAGGACAGTCTGTCTGTCTTTTCTTATATCGTCCCAGCAGACAGCTGCAGAGAGCAGAGATGTTTCCCTTACACTCCTCTTCCCCAGGATGAACCAGCCTAGCACCCTCCACCTTCCTTTCTACGTCCCAGGCTCCAGCCCTGACCATCGCAGGGACCCTCCACTGCACTCACTCCTGGACCCTGCGCTCCTGGTGCGGTCTCACCAGAGCCAAGCAGCGGGGAAGGATCACCCAGGTGTGGGTCTGCACCAGTTTTGTTGCCCAAGAGCACTGCTGCCTTCTGGCAACTTGCTGCCCTCCAGGGCATTTCCACAGAGCTGCTGCTCCTGGCCACCTGATTCCAGCATGTCCTGCTATGCGGGTAAGTCTGTCCCAGGGGACGGGCTTTGCCTTGGCCTTGGAAACACCATGGAGTACAGTCCATTGCTGTAGCCTGCCCAAGCCTCTCTCAATAACAGTGCTGCCCTCCAGGCCACTAATCACTCCCCTAAACCTGGTATCCCTCAATCTCTTGCTGGGAGTGCCCTCTGTCATTAAAGACACTAAAGTGCACTAGTCAAAGGCAGCAGAGAGCTTCCTCCAATGACACCAGCCAGCTCCCTCAGCATCCATCCTTGGGTGCATCCCACTAGGTCCCACCAACCTGTATGTCTCACTGGTGCGAGTCCTCTCTAACTCGACCCTCTCTGGCCCGCCCTGCCTCACTTCCCCAGATTGTGCAAGTTCACTTAGGGACATAGGCAGCCTGAGGGCAACCTTACCAGCAAAAACTGACAAAAAAAAAGGCATTGAGTACATCCTTTTCCATGCCTTTTGTCACTAGGTCCCCCGCCCTGCTAGGCAAGAGGACTATGCTTTCCTTAGCCTTCCTTTTGCTGACAGTGTACTTACAGAAACCTTCCTCACTGTCCTTCACCTTCCTTGCTAGTTTCAACTCCAGCTGAGTTTTGCATTGCTGGATTCTGCTGCTCCATGTGCTCTCAAGGAGCCAGCCCCTTCTTCCACCTCCACTGGACTTCCTTTCTGTGTTTAAGCTCAGGCAGGAGCTCCATGGTCATCCAGGCAGGGCTTTTGCTGCACTTGCTTGACTTTCTGCACATTGTAATGGACTGGTGCTGTGCTTTGGCAAGGTCGTCCTTGGAGATCAGCCAGGTGTCCTTAGTTCCTTTGCCCTCAAGGCAGTTTCCCACAGGATTCAGTCAAGCAAGTCCCTGAGGGGCCAGAATCGGATCTTCTGAAGTTCAGAGTTGTAATTCTGCTGTTGGCTTGCTCACACCTCTCAGGATTTTAAATGGCAAAATCTGATGGTCACTGCAGTCGAGGATTCCCTTGACCTTCATGTCTACAACCAATTCTTTCTTACCTTTAAGCAGCGGGTCGAACAGAGAATCTCCCAGATTTGGTTAGTTTGTTCCCCGCATCAGGAGATTATCTCCAATAAATTCCAGATAACTCCTGGATTGCCTATATGCTCAGCTGTATTGCTTTTCCAGCAGATACTGATGTGATTCGAGTTACCTACAAACCAAGGCTTGTGATAGTGATGAAGAAGGTGGCTTCTTCTACCTCATCTTTCTGATCAGGACATCTGAGCAGATACCTACTGCTGCAGCACTGGTGATGTTCTGTCCTCTTACCCTTACCCTAAGGCTCTCTGCTGGTTCAACACCTGGGGTACAGTGAAGCCCCACACATTCAGGCCACTCCTTTGCAGAGGATACACACCCCCCTCAATATTTGCCAACCCTGCCTTTCCTGCAGCACCCGCATCCCACTCCTCCAGCTCTCTGCAGGTGTGAGAGCTGTCCCACCGTGTTGCTGCCATTGCACTGGGGTCAAAGCTCTGCCACTGTCTACCCACTGCTAATGTCTCCTCCTTGTCCCCAGGGCTACCTGAATTCATGTGCAGCCATTTGAGGTGGGCCATAAGTTGCCCTGCTTTTACAGGCCACGCTGTCCTCTGCACACCTCTGCTCTGCCATGGTGCTCTTCTCTCGAGCACAGAGAAGTGGGGGAGAGCCTTTTACAGTGCAGCCTGGATTACTGTCTATTCCTTACAGGACAGTCCTCAAACAAGATCCCAGTCCCACATTGACAGGGTCTGCACGGGTCACCCACTGAGACGAACAGCTGCGGTGCAGGCATGACCACAGCAAGGCTGGGTGATGGGGTGAAAAGGTGCCTTTCCTGAGCTTTCTGAGGCGGGAAAGGCCAGGGCAGCGCAGGGACCCGCCAGGGGCCGGCAGCTCATGCAGGGGCAGCTGAGGAGGCGGTCGCAGGTCCAGCAGCAACGGCAGCGGGTTTAAATGAGGCGTAACCGCGTAACCGCCACCAACAGTCAGTCGCCGAGAAGAACAGCTCACAAGCTAGTGGGGCTCGCTGACCCAGCTTTAAAGGCCGGGGGGAACATTACCAAAGGCAAGGGGAGCATTGCCAGGCTTGCCCGTGGCAAGCCAAGGGATGACACAGCGAGGTTAGAGGGATAGGGTGCTGGCGAGGGCTCTCAGCCTGTTCTTCTGTGATGTGCTGGGTACACTGCAGCGCACTCAAAGTCTTATGGAGGTGAGCCAGGGGCTCCTGAGGTGATAGGAGATAATGGGCAAACAGGGCTGAAACACCTCAGAGGAAAGCCACCAGGAGAGCCACACAAAGGAATTGCAGCCACTCCACCCAGTAAGACATTTTCAAGAGACCCAACTTAAGTGCCTCTACACAAACGCACCTAGCGTGGGGAAAAGCAGGACGAGTTAAAGGCACGCACACGCAGCCCGGGTAGTGATGGCCATGCCACCAGCAACATTAGTGACACCAGGACTTCTCCTGCAGTCTTTCTTCCTTTATTTTCTCTCTCTAGGAAGTCAATTGAGGTGACTAACAAGAGCCTCCTGGCCCAAAATGAGGTGCCAGACTAGTGTTNGACAGTGTACTTACAGAAACCTTCCTCACTGTCCTTCACCTTCCTTGCTAGTTTCAACTCCAGCTGAGTTTTGCATTGCTGGATTCTGCTGCTCCATGTGCTCTCAAGGAGCCAGCCCCTTCTTCCACCTCCACTGGACTTCCTTTCTGTGTTTAAGCTCAGGCAGGAGCTCCATGGTCATCCAGGCAGGGCTTTTGCTGCACTTGCTTGACTTTCTGCACATTGTAATGGACTGGTGCTGTGCTTTGGCAAGGTCGTCCTTGGAGATCAGCCAGGTGTCCTTAGTTCCTTTGCCCTCAAGGCAGTTTCCCACAGGATTCAGTCAAGCAAGTCCCTGAGGGGCCAGAATCGGATCTTCTGAAGTTCAGAGTTGTAATTCTGCTGTTGGCTTGCTCACACCTCTCAGGATTTTAAATGGCAAAATCTGATGGTCACTGCAGTCGAGGATTCCCTTGACCTTCATGTCTACAACCAATTCTTTCTTACCTTTAAGCAGCGGGTCGAACAGAGAATCTCCCAGATTTGGTTAGTTTGTTCCCCGCATCAGGAGATTATCTCCAATAAATTCCAGATAACTCCTGGATTGCCTATATGCTCAGCTGTATTGCTTTTCCAGCAGATACTGATGTGATTCGAGTTACCTACAAACCAAGGCTTGTGATAGTGATGAAGAAGGTGGCTTCTTCTACCTCATCTTTCTGATCAGGACATCTGAGCAGATACCTACTGCTGCAGCACTGGTGATGTTCTGTCCTCTTACCCTTACCCTAAGGCTCTCTGCTGGTTCAACACCTGGGGTACAGTGAAGCCCCACACATTCAGGCCACTCCTTTGCAGAGGATACACACCCCCCTCAATATTTGCCAACCCTGCCTTTCCTGCAGCACCCGCATCCCACTCCTCCAGCTCTCTGCAGGTGTGAGAGCTGTCCCACCGTGTTGCTGCCATTGCACTGGGGTCAAAGCTCTGCCACTGTCTACCCACTGCTAATGTCTCCTCCTTGTCCCCAGGGCTACCTGAATTCATGTGCAGCCATTTGAGGTGGGCCATAAGTTGCCCTGCTTTTACAGGCCACGCTGTCCTCTGCACACCTCTGCTCTGCCATGGTGCTCTTCTCTCGAGCACAGAGAAGTGGGGGAGAGCCTTTTACAGTGCAGCCTGGATTACTGTCTATTCCTTACAGGACAGTCCTCAAACAAGATCCCAGTCCCACATTGACAGGGTCTGCACGGGTCACCCACTGAGACGAACAGCTGCGGTGCAGGCATGACCACAGCAAGGCTGGGTGATGGGGTGAAAAGGTGCCTTTCCTGAGCTTTCTGAGGCGGGAAAGGCCAGGGCAGCGCAGGGACCCGCCAGGGGCCGGCAGCTCATGCAGGGGCAGCTGAGGAGGCGGTCGCAGGTCCAGCAGCAACGGCAGCGGGTTTAAATGAGGCGTAACCGCGTAACCGCCACCAACAGTCAGTCGCCGAGAAGAACAGCTCACAAGCTAGTGGGGCTCGCTGACCCAGCTTTAAAGGCCGGGGGGAACATTACCAAAGGCAAGGGGAGCATTGCCAGGCTTGCCCGTGGCAAGCCAAGGGATGACACAGCGAGGTTAGAGGGATAGGGTGCTGGCGAGGGCTCTCAGCCTGTTCTTCTGTGATGTGCTGGGTACACTGCAGCGCACTCAAAGTCTTATGGAGGTGAGCCAGGGGCTCCTGAGGTGATAGGAGATAATGGGCAAACAGGGCTGAAACACCTCAGAGGAAAGCCACCAGGAGAGCCACACAAAGGAATTGCAGCCACTCCACCCAGTAAGACATTTTCAAGAGACCCAACTTAAGTGCCTCTACACAAACGCACCTAGCGTGGGGAAAAGCAGGACGAGTTAAAGGCACGCACACGCAGCCCGGGTAGTGATGGCCATGCCACCAGCAACATTAGTGACACCAGGACTTCTCCTGCAGTCTTTCTTCCTTTATTTTCTCTCTCTAGGAAGTCAATTGAGGTGACTAACAAGAGCCTCCTGGCCCAAAATGAGGTGCCAGACTAGTGTTGCCGGTGGGATGGCCTCTTGCAGGGATGGGGACAGTCCTGGGGGCCAGAGGCCCTCCTCTTTGGGGGGCGCTGGGCCCCCCCCCAGCGACCGGTTCCTGCCCCGGACGGGATCGGAGGGGCTGCAGCTGCCACTTTGGCTGGAGAGACATGCCACTGCTGCCTCCCCCACCTCCTCCTGGAGATGGGAGCCCACAGCGCTGCTGGGGGGGGTCAGCTGGGGGCCCGGAGTGTCCCCCCACGAAGCTGTGGGGATGCGGCTCCTCACAGGGCCATCGTTGTCCTCTTCCTTGCTGGCTGCTTGTGCATCCTGCTGGGCCAGGTGCGGGTGGAGCTCCTGGCTGCACAGGCACACGCCGACCATGGTGAGTTGGCAGAAGAAGGTCCCCGTGAGTTCTGGCAGGCAGTTCCGCAGCTGCCACTCCAGCACTGCCTTGTCCAGTCTCCAGAGGCACAAGTGGGCCACGATGGTTCTCTCTGCCACAGCCACATCACACCACCGGCCCTCAAAGAGCACCCCAAGCTCCCGCCACAGCCACGGCATCAGGGGCTCGATGTTCTTGGGGTGGCTCTTGAAAAAGTCCGCCCAGACCTCAGCAGGGAAGGTGTCCACCTGAGGCCTGGACACCGCAGCCCCCTCCTCGTCCTGGAGGTCTGCGGGGTGTGGGACGGGGAATGTCAAATAATCATCGTCCGACCACACCGAGAACACAATGTCCGTCACCACGCACTGGCACACGGCGCAGGTTGGTATCTGCTGTGCCCAGCGCATTGTACAGCCTACGCAAAATTGGTGCAGGCAGGGTGGCAGGTAGGCGAAGTCCCCTTCATCGTCGTGGCAGACGGGGCATCTCCACTCGCTCTTGGTGGCCATACTCTCTGCGTGCTGCGGTGGGTCAGGGAGCGCTGAGGACGAGGAGCTGCTCCCTCTCGCCGGCGCCGCAGCGACGGGTGTCACGCGCTGCAGAATGGAGAGAGGACTCGGTCACTGGCTGTGCCGAGGAGGGGAGGGGAGGAAGAAATGCCCAGCCCCTGGAGAAGGACACCCTGCCGGCTCCCCCAGCCCCACCGCCCGCCCCACGGCCACCCCGGGGGCACGTTTCCCCCACAGCTCACCTCCGCTGCTGTGAGCGCGTCTCGCGGTGCCCAGCTGCCTGACCCAGGCAGGGCCGGGGAAACACAGGGGGTGGCTCCGGGACGGGCACCGAGAGCTGCCGACGGCAGCCCCCAGAGCACCACCCAGCACCAGGAGAAGCCTCGCTCGGCGCTCCACACCTCGCCGGCACGCTCGGCAGGAGTCCAGGCACGAGCCAGGCTGGACCAGGCTCTGCCGGCGACCAAATATAAGCAGCCAGGGACAAGAGGTCACAGTCTGTCGCTCACCAACATGGATGTCATAATGGCCCATCTGTCCTGCAGAGCTCGCCTGGGCAGCGATCTGTCCGGCTTCCAGTGAAGGACTGCTCTCACTGTAAAAAATGTCTTTCTTACTTAGAGATAAATCCTGTCCCAGTGGGGAGGAGAGCAGCTAAGAGCAGCTGACAGAGGCAGAGGAGCACAGGGGAACCCAGAGGAAACCCCTGCACTCGCACACCCTTGGGTGCGATTCCACTCTCACCCGTCCTGCCATGCCAGTGCCCAGCCGGCAGGACAGAGGCCCTGGAGGGATGGGGCCCCCAAGGCAGGAATGCTCAGCCAAGGAGGCACCCTTTGCCCTTGCACAGCTCGTGGTCCACCAGCCTGCCTTCCTGCTGGAAGCTGCTGGGCCACCAGGCCAGTTGACCTCTCTATCCAAATAGCCAAGGGGAAGCGAAGTGCGTAGGGGGAAAACAGATGCAGAGTGATGAAAGACCTTTTTTGGAAGATCATTCACCTGGCAGGTGTAGTTGCAAGAATAACATTTTGATCCATGGGCACCTCCCTGAACATGCTGCGCTGCCGGCCTGGGATGTGCAAATCCCTCTTCCAGGGCCGGGGGAGGCAGGGTGGTGGCTACTCCCCACCCTAGGCCAGGTCTTTCTCCCTCCTCCATCACCCTGGGGAGCTCCAAAGCTCACCTCAGCCCCTCCAGCAGCACAGGCAGCAGCCGTTTAGGAGGACTGCACACCCTGTATAACACTGGCAAGCTGGTCGTGGGTATCGGAAACAGGAACAGTTCCCCTCTCTTCAGATGTCCCTCCAGTTCCATGACCAGTTGTTGGTAACTCTACACAGACAGACCTTGGCAATACAGAGCTCTGTACACTTCAGTCACAGTCTCCTCTGTCGGCCCCAAAGCCTGACCTTCTGTGAGGACACTCATTCTCATATGAGTCCTTCCATCTGTCTGCCATTGCAGCAAATGGCTCAACAACCGCTCCAAAAACCCCCCGTGCTCAGAGAGAACAGCATGCTTGGAAGTGGGGAAAACCTCAGAAGGTGTGGTGTCACCTCGTTAATCCAGGATGGTTGTGAAATCACCATCCCTTGCAGGTGTTGAAGGAGACTGCATGGTCAGTACCATGCTGAAACGACTCATTTGGGATTTAGAGACTTCATTGCTGTCAGATGTGCTCATCATTGTCTCTGCACACACAATCATCTAGCCACTGCCACGTGGGATCCACATCTGTCAAGCCAGGGTGCACTGGGTGTATGTGTCACGGTTTTGATAGCAGGAGGTGCTGCAGGGTGGCCTGTGTGAGAAGAGACCAGAGCCTGCCCTGTGCCACAGATGAAGAGTTCCAGCTGGCTCCCCAACAGACCCACCGGAGGACAGAGCTGATCCCAACAGCCGCGCTGGTAGTGCCCCTGTGAAAACATATTTAAGAAAGGGTAAGCTGCAGGGCAGCTGTGAGAGGAGTGTGAAAAACATGAGAGAAGCAGCCCTGGAGGTCAGAGAAGTAGGAGGGGGAGGGGGAGGAGGAGGAGGAACTCCAGGTTCTGAAGCAGATTCCCCTGCAACCCACAGTGAAGACCACGGTGAGGCAAGGCTGTCCCCCTGCAGCCCATGGAGGACCACAGTGGAGCAGATGTCCACACTGCAGCCTGTGGAATACCCCACGCTAGAGCAGGTGGAGTTGTCCTGAAGGAAGCTACCGCCCATGGAGACCCCAGGCAACAGAAGGTTCCTGGCAAGAGCTGGAGACTGTGTTTAGGATCCCACGCAAGAGCAGGTTTTCTGGCAGGAGCTGTGACCCACACTGGAGCAGTCTGTTCCTGAAGAATTACCACCCTGTAGAAGGGAGCCAGGCTAGAGCAGACTGACAGCGTTAAGGAGGAAAGAGCACCAGAGACAGTGTTACAAAATGACCACAACCCCCATTTCCCACCCCCCTGCACTGCTGGAGAGGGGGAAGTCAGGAATGAAGGAGCAAAGTTGAACCTGAGAAGGGAGGGTAAAACAACTTTAGTTTTGTCTTTGTTTCTCATCCTCCTACTCAATTTTTAATTGGCAATAAATGACATTAACTGTTCCTGAGTCTATTGGGCCTCTGACAGTTATCGTTAAGTGATGTCCCCGTCCTTACCTCATGAGCTTTCCCTTCTTATTTCCCGACCCCCCCATCCTATGGAGAAGGGGAAGTAACACAGCAGCTTGGTGAGTATCTGGCAGGCAACCAGCCACGGTCAAACCCACCAGTCCTGGAGGCAGTAACAGAGAGACAAAAGGCAGCTCCCTGGTTCAGCCCCCAGAGCTACTGCTGTGCACAGAGAAGGCTCAGCCCTGGAGAACAAGACCCTGCCTGAGCCCCGTGCCTTGCACATACAGGTAGCAGGACATCTAGCAGGAGCTGAGATGGGTGAATGAAGCAAGAATGTCAGGAGAAGCTGCTGTATTGCCAAGGCTACATTCAGGATGGAGGTCTTCAATTACGTAGCGGCAGGGCATACAGAAGAGGAAAACAGGCTCCTTGAGAGTTGCACAGCAATAGGACACAAGGTAGAAGGCAAAGACTACAAGAAGGGAAATGCAAAGAAGAAATCTGGCAAAAAACCCCAACATTTTCTGTGGGAATTCTTAAACGTTAGAAGAGATAGCACAGAGAGCCCATTCAGCTTTGGGAATATGCAAAACTGAACAAATCCTGAGCAATCTGATCAAAGCTCTTCCTGCTTTCAGTGAAGGCAGGGACCTGACTATCTCCAGAGGTCCCTTCCAATCTGGAGTACTCCTGACAGCACGAACATCAAGTGGTCTGTACTGGTAAGACATCCAACCCAAAAGATAAATGCTCTGTTTGCTAAGTACACAGTCCACACATTTAAATTAATTTTACAAAAAACAGTCTTATTGCTTTATTCAGATTTTGACATAGCTTAATTTTATGTTACCGGAAGTCCCGTTGAAGATCTATAGAGAAGTCACTGACTACTTTTCAGCAGAGATCAGCTTAAACCAAATAGATCAAAGCAACGGTAGAATTCAGACTAAATAATTTCTTATGAACTAAGCAATTCTTCCTTTGTCTAAGAGCAATCCCCATAAAATGCATTTTCTGGCTTTTGGTTTGGCTCATTTTTGCTTGCAATATTCTGTGGATATATTTTACATACTACAAGAATACAGGATGGCTTTATGAAATTACAACTTAAAAACAGTCTTCTGAGAAATTTTAAAGTTACGTACTAGCAGTATTCTATCTTTGTCTTAAAAGTGCATACACATTCAAAGGTTTTACACATTTCCCAGACATTTTTTAACATCCACAAATTACAACAGGTGTTTTTGTTCTCAAAGGGAAAAAAGTAGTTACAAATTCACAATTTTAAGAAGTGTTCTGTGTAAAGTGTGCTACATTTTTTCTTCTGGGAAATCAAACCAAGAGGATCTGTTGACAAGTCTCTTTGGCAGTGTTAGTATCAGTGGTTGTCTCTCTGGACACTCTAGGAAGGAAATCCTGGGGGAAGGCAGTTGACTGGAAGGCGCTGCTGGTGCTTCTTGAACGTAGCTGGTTACAGTTTCTGTGCGAAGGGTGTTACTGCTGGTATCCGCTGTGGTAAGACTCTGATCAGCTGCTGTTTCTTGAAGTTTGACATCAGCATTTCTAACGTCACCATCTAAGTGTCCCCTTTTGCTAGGAATACTGTACTTGTCTGCACCTCCAGTTTCCTCACCAACTCTATAAACATCTTCACATCCTGTCCTTCCCAGAGAAGATGACGGAGACTCATTTTCCCTCTCATTTATCCGAGTTGTGCCTGTCCAGTTAATACTGCTGTCACATTCAGTATTTTCTGGCTCCTTGCTGCTATCACTATCAATTGTAATCACCACTGGAGAAGAATGTGATGAGTTACTCACGTGATGTTTACGGTGTTTCTTCTTATGCTTTTTCTTTTTCTTTTTAAGATGCCTTGTTGTATCTGTCGCTTTTCCTTCATAGACTATCTCCACACTTGGACTCCTCATCTTTTTCTTCTTTTTCTTCCGCTTTGTCTCGCTGCTTGCTCGATTGTCTGAAAGGCTGTCTTCATTTTTGTAGCAGTCACTAAATTTTGAGAAAGTTTTCTTCGGATCATTTTCTCTTTCTAGACTTGTGCTCTCCATGAATGCATTCTCCAAGTGGCGAGTTTTATACTTCCTTTTTCCACCAGGCTTTTCCCTTTTCATTCTGTCAGTTCCTCCAGAAGGCGTCCTTGACCTGTCACTTGATCGACTCCTTGACCTGCATCTTTCATAACAGTAATAATGTCTCTCGCGGCCTCCCCTCTGGCTATGTGGATCTGTCCTTTCAATAAATGATCGTATCCTGTATTCTGGACTAGCAGATTGCCTTGAGTAGAAAGGATTTGACTGAGCCCTCCTCCTGCTGGAGGATTCATAGCCATCTCCAAATGCCTTTCGACTACAGAAAGCATAACCCCACTGGTATCTACTTTGATAACTGTCTCTTACATAGTAACGATCACCGTCCCTACTTCTTGATCTCCTTTTGCTGTGGCCTTTGCTACGTGATCGTGATCTGCTTACTTCTCTGGATGGAGTGCTCTCACGACTTAGAGAGCCTCTCTGGCTTTTTAGAGAGACTTTGGAGTCATGAGCCCTCGACCTCTTGCTTCTTTTGTTCTTATGTTTGCTACTATCTCTGCTTCTCGATCGTTTCCTTTTAAATTGGCTTTTGCTACGATGCTCCCTCCTAGACCGATGGCCATGACTGCCTCGACTGCTCCGTGAACAGGATTGTGGGCTCCTGGACTTTCCTTTTCTAGGCAATCTGTGATTCCAAGGGGAGCATATTGTATCGCTCCCTGGGGAGGGGTTCCAGCTCAAGTGCCGTGGAGACAGATCTTTTACCTTGCATTTGTTCTTCTCATCATCTTTTGACTCTGTCTTCTCAACTGCGGGAGACAAGCAGCTTCTACAGCTACCTACATCCTCCTTGTATGTGGGGGAATGTGGCGAGAAACTTCTGCTTGATTCACTGTCACTCCAGCTGCGACACTGGATTGGCTGCTGTTTCTTCACATCTTCCTTTTTCTCTTCCCTGATGGACTCCTCAGAGTCTGAGGACAGCTCAACCACTTCCGGTGTCCTCTCAGCTAATGGCTTAACATACCCAACAATAACACAATTGTCCGAGGAAGAGTCACTGTCGTTTGAGTCAGCATTAGCCTGTAACTGAGTCTGCAGTTTGGTTCTTCGACTCTTTGTGGCAGAGCCCTCATCAGAACTTTCTGACATCTCCAGAGGAGAAGCTATGGTTGCACGAACCTCTTCTGAAATAGAATAGGAAGGCCCTGGAGTTTCATCATCCCAGGGGGCCTGATCAAGACCAGTCACAGACAAACTGTTATCTGGCCCTTGAGAATATGCCACATCTGGAGATATTGTAATAATTGACGAGTCTGACTGGCTTCCTTCATCATATGATGGCGCAGGACAGTCATAATTGGCGTGTTGATCATATGCTTCTAAGTTAAAAGGACAACGGGCAAAACTGATGAATTCATGTAAGAAGTGTTCAGTCCGATTCAGCAAAAATGGCTTTAAATCGTCAGCAAAGGCCTGACTTTCCAGATCATACCTAGTCACATTACTCATGATGATGTGCTGTACAATATTAACCAAAGATCCATGGGCACCAAAAAGGACTGTAAGTTCTCGCTTCAACCAAGGAACCAACCTGTGAAGGCAGGCTGGGTTGCGGCGGAAAAACTCTGCTGAAATGTCTCGATAGCGGCCACCATCCTGAATACTACGAATACGCACACCAGTACGGTACAGAGCTCTGCGGAAGTTGATCATGTCCTCCTCCTGAATCTGGCGCAGAGATCTGCCCTCTGCGCTAGCCTGCCTCCTTGAGGCCAGCCTCCTTAACATCTGCTGAATCTCTCCATCTCGCTGCCGCACTGGTTCACTCGACAACCCTTCAAACAATATCCCGTTATCTGGAGGGGACAGCGTCCTTCGGGAAGGGTAACTGCTAGAGCGGCGTTCCCCTGTTAATGTGGTACGGTAACGAAATCTCCGGCCATCGGGGCTGGAAAAAGAGCTATTTTCTAAAGGGCTGAGTATGTACTCCTTAAAGTCATCTTCAGCACGAATTGTATGGAAAATGGAAAAAAAGGGTTGCTTGCAGAGAGGGCATTCTGCTTTGTTTTTTGACCACTCCTGGACACAGCGGAAACAGAACCTATGCAAGCAGCGATCTAGGTACGCAACATTGTCAAATCTATCCAAGCAGATGGGGCATTTAGAGTCAGGAGACGCATCTGTTGGCAGCTTGCTGGTGCTGGCTTTTGGTGAAAAGTTGCCATCTTCTGAAAACTCCTTATCTGCTGAAGTCATGTTCTACAAAAGAAAGAGAAAAAAGACCATTGCTATCTCAGAGAGACAAAAAGATTAAAGTCGAGACACAGAAACCCATAACGGACACCTTTAAGGCTGCAAACCCCAGCATTAGCACAAAGAGGCAGCAGGACCTAGCTACTTTGCTTGGCCTCTCCTCACAGTGAGATCGAGTTCTTCAGTGCTGCACCTTTTAAACAGGGCTTCAATCTTGCTTGAATCTGGCCTATATGAAGGTAACCGGCAGGACTCTGCCTTCTTCCCCACTCATAAATAACTGCTTTGACATGGTCAGTAAGTTTATGATTAACATGATATACTCTGAAACATACTTCCGAAAGAGACCAGTGTTTACACGTGAAAAATACGAGAACAGTTAGTTCTGTCCTCTAAGAAAAAAAGTCAAAAGAAGTCATTATGCTCAAACCAAACCACCAGTTCCCAAGTTCTGCTGGGCCTGTCCTGTCCTCCACCCTCTGCCCGTGTTTTGCTGGGCACTCACACTGGACCGCGCATGGCTTGCTGGACTATACAACCTCCAGGCATGCGCTTCAGCCTAAATTAATCTTTGTTTTTATGACTGAAGCAGAAAGAGTCAGGTGCCATTGCTACCCCCACCCTCAGGTACACGCTGCCTTTGTATCTAGTGAGGCTGTTGTCCTGGTTTGAGGTAAAACAGAACCGATTTTCTTTCCAGTAGTTTTACTTTTCAGCTAAACCTCTTCTAACCAACTGCAATCTCTGAAATTAACAGTGTGTTTTTCAGGCAGTACCTGCTTCTGGCAGATAAGGCCTGATGTTTATTGAGACCGCTAAGGAATGGTATGCGGAGAGGCTCCTGCTTACACTTACTGCTGTAACCACCAAGGTCTGATAACTTTGTGATTTGCCCCGTTGGAGGGTCGGAAGCAGAAGAGCGCAGGGGGGTGGGGAGGAGCGGGCAGCACGGGTGACCCAGTGCGCGGCCAGCAACAAATACACCTGAAGTTAACTGAGGTATCGGCGTTACCCTAAGGCGTTACAACTCCGTGGAAATAAGTTACCGGGGTACCTCGAAACTCACTAGCCCACCTTCTGCGGCTCGTACCCGCCCGCGGGACCCGCACCGGGGGGACGCGCGCGGACGCAGTGTGCGTCACAAACGCACGCACCGGCTGTCAGAAACGCACGCAGGCACGCACGAA
>VYZM01009770.1:93677-107472 GCA_013398915.1 Dromas ardeola
GGGGTGGCGGTGGGGCGGGTCTTCGGGAATTCACGGCAAGGGGGAACCAGGCCTGGTGATGGTGGTGGTACTGGGCCGCAGGAATCCGCCGGGGGGGTGGGGTGTGGGCAGCCAGGCCCGTAGGCCGCCGGGCCTGAAGGCCGGGTTTACTGTCCGGGGGGGATGTACCTCTTGTTGGAGGCAGTGGACACCGGCACCTCGGGGTTAACTGGACGTCCTGCTGCCAACACGCAGTGCACTTTCCCCCACAGGTGCTGGCTGCTGTCGTGCTGCTTTGTTGGGGTTTCGTCCTCTATGGGGCACGGGTGGCTGCCCAGCGGCAGCTGGAGAGCAGCCTCCTGGCCCAGGGGCTGCCCTAGGCAATGGCAGAGCCCGCGGACGCCGCCAGCAACTCAGCGTTGTCTCCGAGGGTACAGAGGGATCCATGGGAAGGCTGGAGAAGTCCTGTGGCCAGCTGCGCAAACAAAGCATAAATAGCTCTTAGGAAACAGAAAGTAAATAAAGCATAAACAGTTATTAGGAAAGAGAACAAGGTCTCTCCTTACTGATTTCTAGTAGCACATATCTGCGAGGGACACACATACCCATATGCGAAAGGAAAAAAAGGACACTAACACAGCCAGCTCTACAGACTGCCACAGAAAAGGCACTGCCTTCCACAGCACCTGTGTGCAGTACAACCAGGACTCACACAAAACATGAGCAGAGCCAGCCATGTTCCTTTTCTCCTCTGTAGCCGGTGAGGGCTGAAGTTAGCTAGTGATAGCATACATGGGTTCACAGGGAGTCGATGATCTTAAAGGTCCCTTCCAACCTAGACATTTCTATGATTCTAACCCTTGAGTTCCAGCACAGCCCTTCTGTCCATCTGATAATGCTGCCGGCATCCTGAGCCCTCTTACCCCTACACATCAGCCGGTCCAGCTTTCTGCTCACAAGCAGACACATACATATGTGCTGACATACCCAACAGACACTCCACACCCGCAGATCTCCCCAAATACCGACATGGGCCTATGCCCCATATCCTGCTTGGACCCGGGGCCTCCTACTTGCCGCTAGCCCAGCTTGAGGTTTAAGGAGCTACCTCCCCACCCCCATCTGTTTTCCCTGCTGTTTGGGGGAGATGCAACCACTTTGGCTGCACCAGGCACGTGGGCTGTGACCCGCAGTCCTGCTTCACGTGCTGGTGCCGAAACTGGCTTGATTTACACACTCCCGTTTCTCCAGTAGCTGCACCTGCAGCACGCATACTGGTCCTGTCCCAGCAGTTGGAGTTCAGACTGTCATTGTTGCCTGAGCCCTTTGCTGGCACCAAGACCCTTACCCACTCCCATTGCTGGCACAATAGGAGGGATCTGTATCCGGAATGGTCCTACTTGGGTGACTTCTTAAATGCTGTGTGCATGTCTCAGCTCTTAGGTAAGGTGGGATCCACTTGGAGAGTCCACCTCTGGAACTCCCTGAGTCACCGACATGGGAAAATGGAAGATGCCCCAGGCTCTTCACAGGGGGATGTTGATGTATGAACTGAAAAGAAGCAACTCTGGAAGTTAAATGGATCTGGTTTGGTGTACTGGTTTTCTACACATCTGAGAAGAGCACAAGTCTTGTGGCTCCTCTCCCATAGCCTGCACAATCGGCAGCACCTCATCCCACCCACAGAACTCATGATTCTGGGGAAGAGCCTTCACCCAGGGAGGCCTTGATCTGCTTCCTGGGCCGTTGGGTCCTCTGGGGTCCCTTGGTCAGCGACAGGGGTTTTCCCCACCAGTAGTTTTGTGGGAGTGAGAGCATGGAGAGACCTTGTTCTCCTGTCCTGAGCAGCAGCCAGATCACCAGCAGTGCCCAAGCTGTTGACAGTGGGACCCACAGTCCCTGGGTGGGGACAGCCACCCTCTCCGGCCCTCTCTGGCTTGCCCTGGTGCCAGGGATGATGCCCTCTCGGGCACGACAGCAACAGCTCCCCTGGGGAAGGAGGTCAGCAGGAGGCTTAGGCTATTCGATTCCTGGGTTTTTTTAGCATCTCCCATGTTAGCTGCATCACCCCGCAAATAAATGAAAATTGTCATAGACCCCGGCAGTGCCCCTACAAAGGTTTCTGTGCTGACAGAGAGGCTCTCTGCCTCTCCACTGACTTTTTCTTTGGCCCAAAGTTGAGTGGCCGAATTGTCCTTCGCTGCCCATGCAACAAGAGCTCAGCTTCAGTGTGCTGTTGTCCTCACCGTGGTGGTCTAACAGTCACCAGGCATAGTTATCTTCTTCCCCTGACCAGCTGGGCACCTCCAGCAGCACGTCGCCAAGAGCAGGAGTGACGGGCACGGGGTTGTCCAGGCGTGTTAGAAACACTCTGACCACCAGCCTGCCCCAGGCCGTGGCCGCTCACCGTTGGCTTCTCCGCCTTCATTTCAGGTGCCGCCACTGGCATGCAGCTATAGCCGGAGGTGGGCAGGCATCAGTCACTGCAGGGTTTCGGGTCGCTCCGCTCTGCTGCAAACCTTCTTAGTGCCATTTTGCAGTCACTGCGGTGGGAACTCACCCATTTTGGCTCTGTTCCCCCTGGGTAGCGAGTGTTCCTGACCATGCAGAGCTGGTTTACCTGCCAGCTGCCACGAGATGGCAAAATACTCCCCAGCATGGCTCCCAAGCCTGCCTGCCTGCCAGCACGGCAGGCTGGAGCCGTGCAGGGCTGCAGGGAAGCAGCAGCACCGGCTGAATTTCTCTCCCCCGGGGTGGGAACCTCAGCCCCTCGGGGGGCTCAGCGGCGCCTTTCCAACAGCCTCCAGAGGACCAAGACCTACCCGTTGCCTCTGGTCCCTGGAAGCCCAAGGCAGAGCCCATGACTGTTCGCAACAGAGATGAAACACCCAAAAATGTCCCTGCTAATGGCGAGGACCTTGCACAGCAACAGCAAGGAGGCAGAAAGCGAAATTGCTCTTTTTATGGGATGTTTGTTAGCTAACTGGGAAAACAGCCTGATGTTTCTGCAGATATTAAGAGAACTGAAAGTCTCAAGTGCTTTTTTTACTCTGCTCTGCCCTGACTATTCTCCCTCTTCTCTCTCCTGTGCTGCGATCACAGCACCATGCCAGAGTCAGTGCCTAGGGTCTAAGGAACATCCTCAGCTCCACATCCTGACATTTCCCTGAAGCCACGCCAGGATGGTGGCAGCAGCAAGAAGCAACTTTTTTCTTCCAGGTAACATGGGAGTGGGATCAAAGCCGCCACAGAGGTTGGAAAATACCTCCTTCAAGTCTAGTGGGGAGGACTGTCCTGCTTTGAGGTAAACAGAATCAGCTTTCTGTTTAGTAATTTTACTTCTTAGCTAGGCCTCTTCTAACTCTCTGAAATTAACAGCATATTGTGCAGACAGCTTGGAGCTTCTGTCTCTGCAGCTCACCCTTCTGCTTGCCTCTGCTACTTGCTCAATAACGGTAGCTCTTTCAGGAAAGCAATTAAAATCATGTGCTTCCCAAGGATTTGAAACTGCCACCTCAGCAAGAAAAGTCTCTTCATTGTGCCACAAAAATCATCACAAAACATACACTGGAGAGCTCCAGGTAACCAGAGAAATCCCAGAAACTTCAGTTTTAGATTCAGCTCAGTTTCACACATTGAGGTAAATCTTCACTCTGATTCTTCTGCCCAGAAGTTACACGTTGTCTTGAAGACAAGGCCAAAAGGATCATTGACCAGGATCAAGCTCCTGAGACATGAACTGAAAATAATTTAAGAAGTAGATATCTAGTAATTAGAAATAAGAGAATATAAACTCAGCATACCATCAATAGCAGTGTTAAAAATTTACTTCCTATGCAGTTTTGGTGACAGTTGTCTCATGTCTCCGTACACTGAGCTACCTGTCTCTGAAGAAGCTGTCCCTGAAGCTGATCATTTACAGTGTTATCACCTATGTTATATGCTCTACCTCCTCTTTTCTTTTAAACTGTCTGTTCAGCTTGTGCTCACGTGCTTGCTCACAGAAGCCAAGAAGCACATGCAAACCCCTTCAGCTTGCTTCTGGGATGTCACAAGAAGGTCCTGGACCCAGTGCTCAGCACCCATCACCCCCTCCTCGCCCACAAAGAGGCAGTGCAGAGCAGAGACCGTGTGTTTCTTGTCACATTCAAAATGGTACAACAAATAACTATTCCGATGAGATCACCAGAGATGGCTATTTTGCCAGGCCTACCATCCCTAAAGGAATATATTCATAATGCTGATGAAATGCCCCTCAGATCTTTTTTTTTTCTTTTCTTTTTAATCCTTTTTAATAAAGCACAGCTTATTTATCGGAGCAAGGCTGGTTTATTAGTCTTGAAGTGGTTTGTTTGTTTGTTTGTTTAGGTTTCAGGGGGTTGTTTGGAAAAAGTGTGATCAGCATGCTTTTCATTAGCATAGCTAAGAGGACTTTTGTTTAATGAAATGATTAATTGATTCAGCCAGGTATGCAGCCACAGTAACAGCTGCTTGAACAGATACAAAAGATTCTCCTTCAAATACGACCTTGCCCCACTAACATGAGGCAGTACCCATGGATACATGTTAATTATAAGGTTGATAAGAATACGTAGTGATAGCTAATGTTGTAGCTGAGTTATTTAATGAAGGCTATTGAAAACAGTCAAAAATGGAAACAAAATCATTAGCCAGGGGACTGTGGGCTAAATTCGGCTTTAAATCACTTTAACATACTGATGATAATCAATTTCTCCCAAATTACACCAGCAAGGAAGCTGGAACATAATTGCTTCATTCCTGCATTACACGCTGTTTGAAAATGGAAGAATTATGCAAGTTCAAACTAGAGTTTAATAGAGCCCTCTGCCTGCTTAATAATAATTATATGCTTTCATTATTGTCTCTATTTTATGCAATGACACCTGTAACCTAAGAGCTCTATAAATACAGATTTTGGTAAATGCATGCAAGTTCATGGTAAATGGAAACCTAACAATCTTTTAAAATCCCAATAGTGACCAGACATAAAATGCATATAAACCTAAAGACAGTAGTTCAGACTACAAGTAGATATCAGCTCACCCCAAACCGAGAAGCAAAAGCTACAAATTTTGTGATGAAAGAGGAAAAAAAGATGTATGCATGGTACAAGACACAGAAGGATAAGGGTGAGAGAGAGACATGGGAAAGCAGAAGACAACACTGAGCCCAAAGGAGGGTGACATATCAGAGGACCCTGTCCAAGGACATTACCAGTGCTTTGTGTTTAGCAATGCTGAACAGACTTTGGACCAGTTTGGCTGAGTTGTGGTGCTGCCAAAAATCCTGTAAGAGTTTGGACAGACAGGCTCCGGTTCCCTATCTGCAAACACAGCCTGGGAGTTTTCTTGCTGCATTGACACTTCAGGTCTCCTCTACTGTTTGCTGCAGCCACCTGCCAGCACTCGTCCCGTGCTGCAACCACTTTAGACGTTACTGTGGAAAGGAACACATGTATCTGAACAGAATTCAACGCTACAGGACCTTGACTCACCGTAGGAGGCTCGACAAAGCTGTGTGACACATGAACACAAGCAACTAAAGCAAAGCAAAAGCATACAAAACCTTTGCAGAAGCTAGACGGCAGTGTTGGCACATGCTCCAAGGCACGGGCAAGCTATTGCTTCTGTTTTGCACAGTGGGCCCTAATTGTGGGACCTCCATTTACAGGAATCAGTTTTGGACCTCCTTTTTTGTCATCTGAAGAAAAAAATGGTTTACCATCTCTGAAACTTCAGCCTTAGGACAAACAACCACAAAAGAGTTCAACAGCCAAAAAAGACTCAAGCAGAGTTCCCAAAGCAGAAATAACATATCCTTTTCTTTAATAGTAAAAAGGTGTTTCCCCCCCGCCCCCGCCCCCCGCCCAATTCATGTTTCTGCATGTCAGTAGATCGTCTGATTTAACAGTGACACACCACCAAATGAGCCTGTCACTAAAAGGAAAGTGCAGGTTTTGAAATGGCTCTTTGCATTCAAACGAGATAAAAAGAGAGGTGGAGGGCTTTGCCACAGATACTGGAAGAGACGAATGGTTAAAAAGATAAAGACCTTCAAAGACCGTATGTTGCCCCAAGCAGCCTTTAATGAATTTTATTGTGGTTCAGTGAGTCTAGTTTGCTTTTAATGGTTCATTTGGCAAGTTGTTGCCGCAGCGATTTCCAGTAATAATGTCACAACAGTCTTTTAACTGGGTACAGCTTTGTGACTATACATTATTGCTCTGAAAGGGATTTCTGGGCACGGTAAGGTGGGAAAACATACGTAGTAAGTTCCTTTATTTCCTTCTGCCATGGCACACATCACACTGAAGAAGAAGAGGACAGCAGTCACTCCGAGGAAAAGCAGAAGGAATTCTCTTCCATTCAGATGGGGATTATTTTGAAATGGTAACAGCAGCTGAGAGCACAGCACTGCCAGCAGAGAGGGACAGTGTTTACTTCCTTCACACTTTAGGTGTTACTGATTACAGTCAATACGACAATGTATTCCTACCCAACATGCTAATTTTCTGGTAGAGTTATTTTCCTAGTCCTTTATTCCAAATGATATTTTGACTCTGTCCCTGTGCAGATTCAAGCAGCAAAGTAATCCAAATTACTAAAATAATGAAGTGACGAACTGTAATTAAGACTAATTATATATTATTTTTCATCAGGAACTAAAAGCTCAGTGCCAGCAATAGAGCCCAAAACAAAAAAAGATTTAAACCCAAACTATGGAAATCATTTGCTAGCTATGCAGCTTGACAACCATACCTTATATTTTTCCATGAGCTGTAGTCATCCTGCTGTCACTCCACATTTCTACACAGGCTCTCAAGCACAGGATAACACACTCTGTCTTCTCTATTGTCATTTTTCAGATGTAACTGTGGGTGGACAATACATTTCGCAGCAGGTAGGAATGCCTAATGCAAGAAGGAGAAATTTGTAGCGCAGGAAAAAAGGAAGGAATTGAAAAGGAGACTTCCCCTCAAAGATTCAGTCCCAGATCCATACAAACAACTCACTATGCCTGGGGACAAATAATCCTATCAAAGTCAATGAAAGCATGCAATTTAAAAAATCACGCTCCATGTAAACATCTTCAATAAGCTTCAGATCAGTGGCAGACGTGAAGCTTGCTACGACCTTGATAGTTGTTCCCAGTGATTTCAAGGGGACTATACACATACAAAATGGATTTATGATTCTCTGATTCTATAACAGTGCATGCTGAACTTCCAGAATTGGGACGTAAAGCCAATTAATTCAGTCTAGCTACAAACAACTCCAGACTAAAACCCTTGCAGTGCTGCTACTTATTAATCAGTATTTGTGTATCGCTTCGTGGTACCTTCTAATCGGGTATCTTAAACTCACATTCCATACCCTGCTTGCAGGACTGCACCATAGGGATGAGATTCACCCCAGGGCTGCATCCTTACAAGAGGGGCTAATACTCCAACGCACAGAACCGCACGTAGCAGTGGGCCCCGAGGTCCTGACGGCGTGCATAGCCCAGCCGGGCTCTGCCTGCAGCAAACCCACTTCAAACTGCGTTTTTACAGTATTTGTATTCCAAAGGCTTGTGGACCACAGATTGCGTGGTGAAATTTGCAGGTGAACGCATTTGTCCATTATCATCCCACCACTGATTAAAAGAAAGTCCCTGACTTGGTAATGCTGAGCTCGCTTCTCCATAGAGAAGCTGTTTGGGTATTTCACCTCGAAATACACTAAACAAAGCAATGTTAACATTTCAGTCCATGTTTCCATTTCTATGCTGACAGATGGCACCTATTAGTAGTTACCTACCAATTCAAAAGGTAATTAAACTATTATGCTTTGCTTCCGACATGCAGCATCCAGCCACAGCCTCCAGATTTTACTGACTGCAACCAGGAAGGTTTTGCCTCAGTAAAGAACTGAGGGATTTGGTCTAGTGAGAAAGGTGTCAGCTTAATAATAAACCCCTCCTCAAATAATTGCAGTTCATTAGGCCTTGATCCAGAGCACGGCACAGGTAATGACTTCAAGGAGGTCTGTCAGCGCTGTTGTGTTGGGGGCGCAAGTAATCATAACACTGAAATAGCCAAATTTTTGTGGGAGTGTAAAAGACCGCATACATCCCACGGAGTTTACAGTCTTATGTAGAACTGCTGCAAAAAGAACAAGTGAATGAAAATACAGTCATGCCTGTTTCACCGAGTAGGAGCTGCGGAGAGAAGAGCTGATAAGAAAGCTGGCCATGCTCACCAGCGAGCTGAGAGCTAGCACCCAACTACAGTCCTGCCGAGGGCCCCACACCACAGCACCTTTCCAGGCCAGACAGGGTTTTAAAAACCCTTTAAAAAAAACACAGCTGACATACTTTTTACTAAAGCTTTCTGAAATTCTGCTAAAACAGTTTAGGCCACAGCTGCGGTGGGAATGGTGTGCTACAAATGGATGACAGTGGAGGAACGTAGAGATTAACAGAAAAAAAAAAACCCTGTACTGTCACAGTGGACTGCCCCAGAATTAAAGGCGCTGAGTGTGATGTTTAAGAACCTGAGGCTACCACTGCAATAAGCTGCAAAAGCAAAGAAATAAATTTGTTTCCTTGAAATCTGCAGTCATCTGCCTCTTTCTGCAGAAGAGCTCTCTGCATTACATGTGTCCAGCAGACAAATGCTCATGATCATCCCATCCCGCTCTCACAGGAGTAGGTTCAACAGAAGTGGAGCAGGATCAGCTCATCATGGCTTATCAGGGAGGTTTTGCTCCTGAACCAGCAGTCTGTAGCAGGAGACTCGTCCTGCTGTCCCAAGACCAGTCTAACCACTTTCTCAAACCCACTGACCAATTTTTCCTTTTCCTCAAGAACTTCTGCAATTTTTTTTCACAACTGCCAGCTCACCTGCACTTCACGGGGAAAGCAGCCAATTTCATCTTTTGCAAATACTTGTTCTGCATTCCTTTTAAGTAGTCTGTGAATCCCAGCGGGTTATTACAGCCCCTGACTTTTCTGTCAGTCCCTGGTCTCCCCAGGTGCTCTCTCTGCCTTCAGTGAGTCTTCTCCTCTAAGATTTTCCATGTCTCATTCTCAGCCTGGAGTACGCTGGAGAGCAAGACGGACAGAGGGACAATCCTGGCCTGAGTGCGGGATAGGAAGGGAGATGGCTCCACCCGGCAGGCGATGGCAAGCTGCCTTCCTCAGGGAGAAGCAGGTCGGCGGAGGGGCGTATTCGTCCATCCGCCGTAGGCTGCCCAGCACAAGTGACTGAGGACATCAGCCACTCACAGATGATTGATTTGCAGCTTTCCTCGCAGAGATTGTTTCTTTCTGAATGGTCCATTAATTCTTCCTTCCGGAAAAAATAGCAAAAAAATAAAAATAAAAAAAAATACTGCACAGGGAACTTTGTTTCTGGATAAAAAGAAAGGTTTTACAACAACAGTTAGCACAGAGTCAAGAATTCAGAAACAAGTATTTCTTTACTTTTCCCGAGACATATGTATTAGCACAAAGTCTATGTACAAATATGTAATTTAATATGCTTTATAAAGTGGGTGTATCTCAGATCACTAACTCTTCATTTGAATGGGTAATAAACATATTTTTCAATTTTCTCAAAGTAGTAAAAGCTCAAAAAACCACAATTTCTTAACACAGATTTCAGTAGACTTTGGTATAAGCTCCTGCTTGCATTTTCTGTGAGAGATTAACCCCGTCAGTCTGTGAATAAGTATATTGATTGCTTTGTCAATTTTTCTTTAGATAAATACAGATTAGGAAGTCTTTATCCAACAGGAAGAAAGATAAACAATTACACCTCAAAACTACTTCACTCATACTGCACTCTGTCATTGGCCAACATATCTCTCTCAGCCACATTAATGTTGATAATAAATACTAACTGGCTCCTTTTGGGAAAAGAGTACCCAATACTCATTTGAGGAATGCATACTTCTAGTTTGGGAAACAATTTTAGAAATAGCTTGGTAGGATTCCTCTATTACTGCTTAATAAGCATATGTTCTTTTATTGCTTCTTTTAAATTAAACATAGGTCACCTATGTTGTTTTCTGCTGTTGAAGTCAGATAATGAAACTGTAAGTGATGCTTTAGATGATGCTTGTGGCTGAATTTAGAAACCTTCAGTGCTGAATTAAAAGAACAATGTCAAGTGCGAAATAAAAGTGAGTTACAATTAGAGTTTTAGAAGAGAGCAAGCTATGCCTGCAGCCTGCTGATAATTTACGTTTTCACAATCACATTTTTCACTAAAAGAAAGGCTTCTTTCCCTGACGAAAGGGCAAGACTGATGGTGTGCATATGAATGCAGAGGACTGTCAGCATTAAGTCAAGCACATCTCCCCATCCCTGCCAGGGGACAAAGTGCACCAGTAGAGACTTCCGAAACCACTTGCCCCTGAGAAAATGAGGCCACCTCCACCAGCTAAAGTTTCACTCTCTTTCTTAACATGATCGGCTCAGCACACACAAAGTCACGCCTTTGGAAAGAATTAGAAAAAGGTCCTTACTTGGCTGCATTTATAATAAGTTTAAGCATATCTTGCCAAAAATTTAAATTCAAAAACTCAAATTGAAGTCAGGTTTTTGCTAAGTTCACACAATAGTCCTTTGAAAATAGTAAAGTAAAAGTTTTGAAGTGCAAGTAAGAAGGACAGAGGCCACAAACTCTTACTCAACAGTGTAGCAGTCATCATATTTAGCCTCACTCTTAACAGAGGTGATGATGTCTTTTACTGCTATTAAAAGCCTTGAATGGAGCATTCAAGCAGCACACAGAACTAACACGGCCATTAAAAGGCACCAGATAGCGCCTATTTTATATTCCATGTTTACATATCTTTAACTACTTAAAGACTTCATTCTTCTCTCACAGCTGCATGGATAAGTTGAATTACTCTGGTATGAAACTGATTAGGCCAACACATGAGAACCAAGGCAGGCATCGTGCCTCCTAACATAAGCCATCCGAGCATTAGGTATGTAGCTTAAATTCGCCAGCTAGGTTTCCCACCACATCCCAGGCCATCTAATTTTTACAGGATGATCTGGTGTCTTGATTTTCACCCACGGGCCACCCTCAGATGGCTTATGGCAGGCAAATCAATGAATTAATGCTTTCTTCTCTAATTTCTTGGGAGTGCCTTAAATATGTGAATCAGGCATAAATCATCACTGCATTTATGCCTGCATGAGAGTACAGACATCCATGGGCAAGGGCTATAAGAGGATCTCGCTATACCAGGGCAATACTAACTCCGAAATTTATCAGTGATTTCAGTTTAAGCAGTGTTGGGAAAATATGTGTTAACCACTCTCTGAGTTTGGGACACCATCTGTACTTTTTCTCCCTGAAACTGCCCAGCACTGCACGTACAGAAGCTGCAAGGCAAGAGAATTATATTGTGACGAGGAAAGATCATGGACTTCTTGCACAGGCCCAGTGTGGAGGTTTTATATCTTCTGGGACTAAGGCTTTTACCAAAAAAGTTATCTAAAGTAATGAATTTTTCAGAAAGAACATATGGCAGAGATATGCCACTGGGATGGAGCAACCTCAAAGCCAAAAATAGAAAATGAGGTTCTCCTGAGCATCTCATCTGTTTGCTGCTCTTCATCTTTCCATGGCTTGCAAGAGGTGTGAAATTAATCTATTTAACCTTAAATAATGGCCTTTATTAACCAGAGTATGTGAAGAGGAAGAGGCCAACATAGAATTTAACCTGTGCATGGTGTGAGAATACAGACATTTTTCCTGTTCGTGTCTAATGCCTTTTGTTTTTGAGAACATTTGACATATGAGGTACAATCAGCAACCTAGCTCTCCAGTTTGCTGCCTTGACTTGCTTCTGGTGCCTCACCCTAAGATTATGCATCAGTCAATATGCTTCATATCCTCCTATTGACCTTGAAAAAAGGCAACCGGCAACAAAGCTGTCTAAATGCTGCAAAATTACCCAGTGAGCTTTGTTGTTCAATCACTTGATAATAAGAACAAAGGTAATCAAAGAATCAAGAAGGTATTTTTTAGCGCTAACCAAGCCCAACATATTCTGACATCTTAAAAACCTACACAGCGATATTTTATAAAACATGTTCCATTTCCTGAACGGAGTCTGGACGGACAGTGCAAAAGTCAACCCTCTTACTTTTTTTTACCCTTTCATCAGGGTCTGCTGATGCTGTAGTAGGACTGTAAGTCGGACAAAAAGGCATGTCGTAGCTTCTTCTTCGGGAACCACACCTCTCCCGCCCAACAGTGGCTGATCCCTCTGCTCCCAAATCCTCCTGTGCACACAAGAGGTGCCAGGTTTGGCTTTTCCTGTGTGAGGACAGAGCTAGCACAAGAAGGAAATATCAGGAGTGCTTATCTGGGGTGAGCTGCATTTGCCACTAACCATTCGCAAGGGACAGCTGGCGTGTGAATTGTGTATCTCTAAATAAAACTTGTGAGGACACAGGAGTGAGGAGATGGGCAAACTCCATGTGAGGTGGGTTTTTCCACTCTGTTTTTTCACCCAGAGGAGATCAACACTGTAACAAACTCTGATTTTGTTTGTCTCTGAAGACTGGGCAGCATTCCCCAACACCCTAATGAATTAGAGAACTAATTAATAGGTGACTATTTAAGCAGCGGGTAGAACCACATCTCTGCCTAAGAAAAGATGCTTTCCAATGGCTTAGCTTGCCTTGCTGAGCGGATCTTCCAGGCTGCACCGTCTGCCAGACCGGGGCACCTGACTGCTAACAATGAGATCCAGTCATGCAGTGAAGAGGTTAATTCACATCAGTTATAATACCTATTGAAGCAACTCATTAAATCAGACAGGTCGTTCCATCCAGCACACCTGATGGGCTTAATCTTACGACTCATCCTGGCCCTGGGGTTATCAGTGGGCAGCTGTGACTGTAAGTGATTGAAAAGACATTTTCCCAGGGGAGTTTCTGTTTTCTGTAACTCAGGCATCGCTGATTAATTTCCCCGTGTTGCCTATTCAAATCTTTCCTTTCCAATCTTCTTATCTCCTAGAGGGTCTATGCAGCTTTTTAGTAACTTGAAATCAAGGTATGAGATCAGCAATATTCTGATTACAAGCAAGCTCTGAAGGCAACACAGGTGGGCTTATAATGGCACCAGGTTAGCACTGTATTGATCTGCAAATCTGGTAGTGCCGCTGCACATGATTCATCTAAGAAGTCAAATTTTGTTTCCTTATTCTTGCATTACACTTGGAAGATGTAAGGAATGCCAAAGAAATTGCATGCATTTTTGCAGAAATTACAGACTTTAAACATGAGTCTTTACAAAGAAAATGGAGCCACCAGGTATACACCTAACAGAAACCACCCGGCACCCACCACATTTTAAGATTACCATTTGGCCAGTCGGGTCATCCCTGCTGAGAGGCACGTTGCAAGGTGGGTCACATCCTGACCTGCGAGGGATGGGGTGAGTTTACTCGCTGAGATAGGGAGGTTTTCCAGGCAGAGAGCACCACGGCTGCTGTTCCTGGCACCCATCTCTGTTCCTGGCACAGCGCCGAGGGTGCCCACAGGGTCCCAATCTGCAGGAGAAATTAGAGGGGCTTGGTTTTGTTTTGTTCTTCTTTTTTTTTTGGTTTTCCTTGGTTTCCCTTCAGCCTCGAGGACTGGACTTGAGCCACCATCTCTTTTTGACGTGAGCTGCAGGCAGCTGTCAGATGGCAACACTGCACACTAATACGTGAATGGGAACTGAATCAGCAACTTGGAAAGTAAAGGTTTAGCTTCCATAACTGCTCCTTTAAGCTGCCCA
>VYZM01009770.1:107752-117767 GCA_013398915.1 Dromas ardeola
GGGAAGGATAAAATTAAATGGATTTAAAAATAGAATATTTCTATTTTATTATTTAAAAATTATTATTGTCTAAGCAAAACTACACAGATTCAGTCTCCGGGACAGAAAAGGACATATACAGTCTAAACCAGCACCATAATCAAACAGACAAGATGTGTACAGCATGCAGTCACTTGCAGAAGGGATTGAAAGCTTGCAGTATTACATGCTGGCCTTGAGGAGTTCTCTGGGTCACAACTGGAAGGGGAGAAACAGACAAATACCTTTCAGCATGGTAGTATCTGCAGAGTTTTATTTCTGGACATGGAGTAACGCGTAATATTGCCTGGCACAGGCTCTCCTGTGCAAAGCCTTCGGGTTGTGAGACCAACTGCCTTCTACCAGCAGGCTGCGCATCCTCCCACCGCTCCCCACGCTGCTGCAGGGATGCACATGGGCGGGTGGAACAGAGCCCCAGTGAGCAACCTGCTGCCTTAGACGTATGCAACACCTGCCCTTTGGCTGGCTGTTGGCAAAGAAGCAGGAGAAACTGGAAAGGTCGAGCGGAAATCACTGAAGAGAGCGAGCCGTACAGCAGACACCCAGTAAAGCAGGCAATGAGTTCTCAAGCCCTGGAAAAACTGGGTCAAAAGGGTCTGAAACAGAAGCTGTTAAGCAAAGTGAGAAAGCAAGGTTGTTATTTCAAAGCTGCTCCACGAGGCACTATTGCTCTGCGTCCGCGATGTGCTTTGCTTTTGGTTGTGCTCTGCTCAAGACCGAAGGCAGTTTTGAACTGCAAGACAGCAGAGGTTGTATAAAGTAGACACAAGCTGCATCGGGAGCAGCAGCGTATGCAAAAGCAGGAAGGCGAGGAGGAAAAAGCAAGAGCAACTATCCTGATAAGGGGAAGAAACTGAATCCCACGCTTTCAAACACAGGAAAGGACAGCAGCGAAAACCTTCCACACCCACTAACAGGTAAAACCGCGCATATACAACTTTTCGCCTTCCAAGAATTTTATGCAGATTGTCCTTGCAGGTCACAACATCCCAGTTTCCAGCCTACCCCCATGAGGACTGTGCCTCCTGCCTCAGAAAGTGAGGAGCAAACCCAGCGATGACTCCACCCTCCCCAGAGAGGGATGTTGTCAGGACGGTACTCACACGGCCCCTTGCAGCACCCTTTGGGAGGGCATTTCAAAACTGACTTTGTGTGATGCTGGGCAGCGTCAGAGGCTTGAATGCAACGCGTTCAGAGCACACAGCCCTGGCTGCAGAAACACAGGGCCTTGGTGCAGAAGCTGCACGGCAGGCGTGAGCACAGCTGAGACACCCACGCGTCTCCTGCTGGAGGGAAGACAGAAAAAGCATCCCATGCCTGGGACCGCAGGAACTGGAGTATGATCCTGAGCTAAAAGCAGAACTCCGCACCGAAGAGTTTACCTGGAAATTTGTACAGAAATACAAAGGGCACAATGATTTTACCAGAAGTTTTAGCCACAGTAATCCTAAAATTATCTGTCTTGATCATCTCATGGTGAAAAAAACCCAACGACTGCGAAATAACAACTGTGAACAGGGTTTGAAGTGACACCCTACTGTAATAGCAGCTCCTTATAAAGAGGATGTGCCAGGTCCAGCAGAGACCACAGGCGAAAAAAGAAGACCTTTTCTTACCTATCTGTGAATGGTGCGGTCATGACAGAAATAAATCTCAGTAAATTACAAGTTCCCGCTCCAACTGTAGCTCTCTAATAGCACAGAGTGTTTCCAGGTAAGCAGCAGAGATTTGCCACCTGCCCAATTAATTATTATTTTTTTTCCTTTTCATTAGAGAAGTGTATCTTAGAGATCTACATAGCCAATTTGGAACAGACTGGTTTTCGGAACTAGCATGCTCTGCAACCGTGGCAAGTTCTCAGAGTCAGGCTGATACTGCAAGGCACGAACTGCGTTGATTATATATGTTTAAGTTATGTAAGTGATTTCACCAGAGAATATATTAAATGCCCAAATCTGGTTCTATGCCTTACGTCCTCTGCTTCAGCATTTGAACACCCAAGTGAAAAACTGCTCCAAAAAATGAGTTTTTCAGTCACGCACGTGCTTTGAGATTTAGACATTTGAGAAGCTAAGAAAGCCTTTCAAGGTGAAACCTGGGGACTTAGGAAGGTTTCCAAGTTTGATTTTTATTTCATTTCAAATTTTATTTTTAGAACTCCTGGAGTTTGGAAAGTTAGGTGTCCAGCTGGATCCCACGGTGTTAGATGTTTTTTAAAATTTTCAGGCAAAATAACTTATCTTGACATTCACAACAATGCAGTTTACAAATAGCTCCATGTGCCTCCCATCAGAAGTGCTGGACCTTCAGTGCCTACAAGGGACATGTGATTAAACTGCTGCCAGCGCGATGGCTGGTTAATGATGAGAAGGTTTGCAATCAGCCTGCAAGGTAAAAAAAAACTACACTTCCCACCCCCCCAGATTTATATGCCAAAGTACAACATAAAAGGATATCATTATCATTGAGCAGAAAGGCAACGCCATGGAATAAATACAGTGAATATTTGCTTATCCAGACATGAGATAAGGAAAATACAACCCCAATTGAGGAAGACAAAAATGCAGAGTCCTTTTTTCTTTTTCTTATGATACAAACTACTATCAGACTTCTGCTTAAAAAAACCATGTGAACAAGACAAACTCACGATGCATTGGGAGGGGAGCACAAGCCCGCTTGTGTTGTACCACATCAAATAGATAGTGTCGTAAGGCAAGTGATCTCCCTTCTTGCAGCACTTATGAAAGCAGAAGGAGAAAAAAAAAAAGATAAGGGTGGGGGAAGAAGGGCATTTGAAATACAGAAAAGAGCTAAAACCCCATGCTCTTCTTCCCAGCACCCCCATTTCCATATGCATATCTGAAAACCCAAGTTTCCTCCTACCCTTTATAGAGACGGTATTGTTACAAATTTTTAACAGAGCCTGAAGAGACACAAGCTGGAGTCCAAGCCCTCTCTGGAGCAGTGGCAGGAGGACAGCAGCCGAGAGCAGTACACAGCAATGGGACAGACTGCCTCGGCTTGGTCCGAGGCGCCTCTAGGTCAAGGACAGTAAAAATAGAAAGTGGCATCTTTTTAAGAAAGCATCAGCCTTCTGTAGTGCTGCAGGTTAATGATATTCTGCTAAAGCCACATGTGTCTGTGTCATGCAGACGCTGAGAAAAAGGGAGGAGAGGACAGTGGGATGAAGAAAACCAAGGCAACAGAGTGGGAAAGCTGAGGAAGAGGACGAGGGGAGCTTCATCCCCACTGGACTCTTGTGACTGTTGCACAGAGGCAGGAGGTCACCCTGAAAATGACAATTTAATATCCCCACACCCTTGGACCAGGAAGAACGACTGGTCCCAGTGCCTGCTCCCCACAGGGATTCCCTATCTGGCACAAGGTAAAGAGCAATGAGCAGCTCGTAACCCAAAACTAAGCCCTGGGAGCTCCTCTGGGCACCAGCCACCTTCTGGGGCCTGAGAGCTGCCAGTCCCTGGCATCAACCCTGAGCACTGGGGTACTGCAGCATCAGCTCCTTACGCCCCTTCTCCTCTGCAGAGGAAGACTCCGTCTGCTCCCGCTGGTGTGGGGAGGAGGCCAGCAGACACAGCCCTGCATCCCGCCTTTCACGAGTTGCACACCAGTATGGAGGCACGAGGTAAGACCAGCACCTCAGCTGAGGTGAGGCTCCCCCTCTAAAAAAGTATGAGATTTTATGCAGAACTTCGTTGTTATTTATGCAGGCACCTAACAGCGAGGAGAAGAGGACAGCCTGTGTGCTGGTTTTGACTGGGATAGAGTTAGTTTTCTCCACAGTAGCTAGTGTGGTGCTGTGTTTTGGATTTGTGCTGAAAACAGCCTTGATAACACAGGGATGTTTCCATTACTGCCGCCTTTGTCTCAACCCATGAGTTTTCTCACTTTTACCCTTCCCTCCCGCACCCCACCAAGGGGGAGCGAGCGCCTACATGGGGCTTAGTTGCCGGCTGGGGTTAAACCACAACAGCATGTCAGAGGGAGACCTGGTAAAAGTCCCAGGATGCTGAGGGTTCACTGGGTTTCTCCCATAGGGACAGACTTCCATGAGGCTCTGGGAGTCTCCATGGACAGAAAGCAAACCTATGGATCAGGTGGGGAAGAAAGCGGAGCCGGGGAGCGGTGAGGGCCAGCCTCCCAGCAAAGCGGGGTGAGCAGGACCTCCCCAGCAGGTGCTGGGATGCAGAGAGGCAAGTGTGGGTCAGGGTTGGGGCCAGAGGCAGAGGTCAGGGTCAAAATCGGGATCAAGAAGGCACAAGACTGGGCAGAGACATCTCTGCCTGTAGCTGCAACGCAGTGTGGCGAGAGGTCACCAGTAGAGCTCAGCTTCAAAGCATCTCCCCAAGGAAAGGAGGGGCAGGTCTTTGCTTCCAGCTTCCTTCACAGCCACTGCTATCAGCAAAAGACCTGACCAGGACCTGACCATGGGTGCAGCCAGCCAAACTTTAGCTTGGCCAACTTGCCTCCTGGCAAGGAAATGTAGACCTGGCCCTGAGAAGTGCTGGTCTCACACCTCCCAGGTGCTGAGGCAAAGCCAAGAGCAAACAGACCACATCCCTAGTGCCAAGAAATCAGAAACGTTTTGACTTTGCAACATCATGGTACCGAAGCGCCATATGGGTGTGTTCATGAAGACAGGCAGATGAAGAAAAAGATGGTGTGATTCCTCTTCTATGCGTGAGGAACTCTGAAGAGAGTCAATTTGCCAAGTTACACATCGGAAATGAAACATGTTTTCCTAATGGTTTTAACTAGTTCTCTACCGCTGGGTCAGTTGCTCCACGTCACGTGTTGGAAGTCTACAGACTTGGAGGAAGCAGTGTCTCAGGGCTGACAGCCTTTCATCAGGAAGGATGTGTGCTGAATGTGTCCACCTCCAGACCGAGCTGGGCTGAAATGTGAGCCGGCTGAGGCTGGCAGCACACGCAGGAATGGCAGGCTCTCCGGTGGCCAGGCACACGCCACCTCTGTGGCTGCAGCCCATGCCCAGCACTTCGTGCTGTGCCCGGAGGATGTTGGAAGAGGGGTCTGGTAGGATGACAGCTACCCCTGCGAGCCAGGAAGGAAGGAAGCTGTAAACAGGCACTGAGTGAGACCCCGATGGACGTCAGAGACAGACAGACACAGGACACCCTACGCTGAACCATCTCCCTCCCGGAGCTGCTCCACCTGCCGAAGCCAGCCTGACCCAGAAGCTGCCAGCTGAAATCCTATCCCTCGAGCAATGCAAGAAGGTGAACTGAGCCCCTCATGGGCTGAGAGATAAATGCATCCACAGGCGCAGAAGAGACAGAAGTGTGGATTACCCTGGCCTACCGCAGCTCCACAAATCAAACTGTCCCCATTGTGTCTTGCAGACCTGGGTGCTGCGTGTTGACACACACACACACACCTGGAAATCCTACAGTATGTCCAAAAGGATCCCTGATGGTCAAACAGCAAAGCGCATGACAGAGAAACTTCCCGCCCCCCCCCGACTCTGCACCTTCTCATACGCAGCTTTATTTTCTTGACGCCCCCTTGTTGCAGCCCTCCTGATGCCCCAGCTGCGCATAGGTCCCACCGGCACCCGGTGCAGCCTTTGGGCAGCACATTGCTTTTCAGCTGTCCAAACTAAAAAAGCAAGAGGCTGTGCCTTTCGACCCTAATGCTGAAACAGCCTGGCCACCACAGTGGTTATGACAGAGACAAGTGTTCCAAAGCTGGACAAGGCCTGGAAAGTCCTCCATTCACAAGCTCTGAGTCCCTGATGGGAGAGCTGGTGCTGGCCTGCCAACAAGGGTCAGGCACGAGCACCAAAGCTGATTTTACAAACCATGGGAATTGTACCAGATTACTGGAGCTGGGAACCAGCAGGCATCAAAGCAGCATGCTCCTGCTGCACAATCACACTGACACCTGGCCAAAAAAGCAGAGGTAAAAGCTTTCAAAAAGAAAAACCCTACTGCAGCTGTAGGCTTTTCATCTCCACCAACTCACTGGGTTTTTAAAACCCTTTTTCACTATAGATGGACAAGAGCTAACGCATCAGTGTCACGGGTCTGTGAAGCAACCCGGACGTAACTAATTAATTCAGTAGCGGGTGCCCTCTCCGGTATTCAGAACATGTGCCATGTGAGTAAAGCCTCCTGGTGCACCCAGCACCTCTGGCAGCATGCCACCCTTTGCTCCGAGACCTTCCCCACCTATGGTGGATCAAGATCCAGAAGAAAATTTAACCAGCGGGACTTTTTGCCTCTTCCCATCTTGTCTTCTGAATAAGAAAGCCAGTGAAGAAGGATAAGCATGATAAAAAAGTCCACGATAAAAGTATGTGTAACCAATGTGCTTTTTCTTGGAGGACTGTGAACACTGAAATCATTTGGGCACAGCAGAGTGAGGTAAGGCAATCAGTTCACGCACCACTGAGATGTATTCATCACTGGGGGGGAAGTACAACAGCTGTTTAGTCATGTACAGTAGCAGCATGTAACAATCTTATGCTAAGAATGCCTGAATTAATTGGACCTTTAGGGGAATTGAGGAAGGCAGAGTGTAATTACTTGATCTGGAATTTATCCAGCCTGAAAAAAACAGCTTATTCCTGGAAAAAAATTATTATAGAATTACAGAATGGTTTGGGTTGGAAGGGACCTTAAAGATCACCCAGTTACAACCCCCTGCCCTGGGCAGGGACACCTCCCACTAGACCAGGCTACTCAAATTCACCCATCCAGCCTGGCCTTGAACACTTCCAGGGATGGAAACTTCCATAACAAAACCCATTGCCCAAAAGCCCCCAGGATGCAGGGCTGACATTTCCTGTTAAAATTCCTATCCCAGTGCCCCAAAAAAATAGGCCAAATTAACTTTTCAAAGCCAAGATAATTTCAAGGGGTTAATCTCACGCAGACAGGTCTGATCAGTGGAAGATGCAAATTAATATACTCCAATTGGCTTCATCAGAGGAAGAGAGCTGCTTATACTGATTTATACATGCTGCACGTCCAGCTAAGGTATGTTTAATAGTTTGTTTACCCCATGAGGTGTTTATTTAAAATAAAATAAATAAGCATTAATTTTTTCATTCCTTTGGCCACCCTGAAGGCAGCTGTCATGTTGTGGATGCTCAGAAGCCTATTGAGAAGTGACCTAGAGCTAATGTCAGACCATGAGCTACTGATCAGGCCCACATCTCAATCACTCAGCAAATTTTGCACCAGATATGGTTGGTTTCTTATTTAAATTGAGTCATTTAAAGAAATATTAAAGTAATGGATGAAGTTAAGCCACTGTTAGGCTGCAAGAAGAATATCGTACAAAAAATTGACTAGTAAAAACCCAGCAAGTGAAGCAAGCTGAATTGATCATGCTTTTGTGTTTAGACGAAGAGAAATATGCTCAAACAGTCCCGAGACTTTCTTTTCAGTAGCAGGATCTCTCTGAAGCCCGTGGTGTTTCAGCTATCTAGCTGTCTATGCAAACCTAGGTAAATCACGAGCTGCCTGACCTCCACACACTGTTCGGCAGCCCACCAGCTGCCTGGCACGGGCAGGCAGGACAGGCTGATGCTGATCCTCCTAGCAGAAGCCACCTGGGCTCTGATTCAGCTTGCGTGGTACTGACCTACCAGCCCTGGGGTCTTGTCGCCTTGTTCAGAAACAAATTCAATTGCAAAAAGCAATTTAGGGCATGCCCTCACTGGAGGAGGCTCTGCTGTTAGGTAACAAGAGGCCATCTTCCAGGACACGGCGTCCCACATCTAAGACGAGTGAGACATTTTTATTATTAGAAAGCTACGATATACCTTTGCAAGCTTCCACCAGGCCTTTTTACACTTGCTCTGTTGAACTGAAATGCCGATATTATTCATACCGGTCTTTTTGCGATATGCTTTTCACAAGCACAAACTTGACAGCTACAAGCTTTATTAAAAAACAAAGCAACATTTGCAAAGAGAATACTAAAATTCTTCTTGCTCGTTCACACACATTCATATACAGACCGGGGTGAGCACGGGAAAATCTTTCAGAGATCGTGTACCTATGGATAGCTGGAATTCATGGAAGCTTTCAGCTTACACCAAGGAATTACAGTTTTGTTTGGTTAACGAAAGTTGAGTGTCCCATTTGTCCCATTCGTCACTTCAGTTCTTGGGTGTACATTTACGAATTTGATCCAGTTAATGTGCACTTAAGTTTTGATCCAGTAAAAATCTCCCTGGGACATATGGATTGACAAAGCCGATGACACCGTCCCAAAATTGGCTCAGTAGTGACAGTGGGCAGCTGTTACACAACTCAATGCCGAAAGCCGATCTCGTTTCATCTGCAGGCAGCCAGGGAATTGCCTGCCCTCCAAACATTTCAGCAGAAAGAAAGAGGGATCCCAGCCAAAGGAAATGAGAAGGTGATAGCCATAGAGAGAGGAATCAGCTCAAATGCCACAGAGGGTGATGGAATGAGTTTAAACACAGGCACAGCTTTGCTCTTGTAAGAGGCTTAGTGCTTTCTTCCCAAAGCTAACTTTCACACGAGGGACCATCTCGTCTCACTCTAAAGAAGCAATGAAGTGTTTAAAGGCATTTCAGGAACACCAGAACAAATTTAGTGCTAACATGAAGGGGGAAAGAGCTACCACCAGCAAAACATTTGCTCTGCTAGCACAGTCAGACTGCTGAATTGCATTCCTTTTCCGTAAGTACATTTGAGACATATTCCAGAAATATAAATCTTGGGGGAAGACAGAGAAATCATCTCAACACCCCTTCCTCTACCAAGTCTGCTAGGAAAGAATAAAAAGAAATGGAAGTTTAAACCCTGGTTCTGCAGCACCAATGGTTGCGCAGACCAGAAATGCACGGCTGCGAACATGGAGGTAACCTTAGCTCAGCTCTGGCTAGTACGAGCCATCTTCCAGGCTCAGGGCTAACTATATGTTAAACAATATGATGATGAGAGAAATTGCCACAGTACACTCCTCTGACACATGTTGCACCAGCTACTGTCTCAGATAATTGCCGGTTGTGACAACATCATCCAAAGAAGCAGCATGATGCCCATCCGAACAGCAGGGGAAAGGATTTAATTTCTCCCAAAGCTACAGTGGTCTTGTCCACAAATCAGGGAGAGTCAGATCCTGGTCTCCTGAGGTTATTAGCAAAATGTCCATTACATTCAACAGGATCAGGACAGGGCCTTTCATCACAGTGGCTGAATCTCTCAAATAAACGTCGCTGAGAATTTTGTTATGCAGTCTTTGTCCCACTGCCGGATTGCATGTGTTGCAGCCAGAACCTGGGCAGGAATGATGGAAAAGACCCTGACAGGGACACAGGGTCTGAATGAATGCTAAAATACCATGAGAAACTTGCTTTGCTGAAGACAGTGACCCTGCAACAAGCCATGGGAAAACATGGCAGCTGGTGGCTTCCCTTCGGCAGAATAGGGTGGGATTTAGGACAGGGGTGTACGATAGGAGCCAGTACCCTTACTAGAGAAATAGCACCGTACTCTCCAGCTCAAACCCAAGGACTACATGCCTCATGTCCTGTTTCCAGCATGTTTATCAGGAGACCGCACGCTCCCCAAGACAGCCTTGTCCCTGGAGGGAGCCCGGAATCCAGAACGAACTGAACGCAACTGTTGATTGCAAATATTTGCGGAGAGTCTGAAATGACATAAGCTAGATAATTAGGTACAATACACTGTTCAGTGTTTCTGCTGAGGCTGAGCAAGCCTGTGCACAGAAATATGCAGCACAGCGGGTTGTGGTCACTTGGAGTTTAGACCAAGCTCACCCACTTTGCCACCAGACCTTGCCTGGACTCAGGGTCCCATGGAGATTTTCTGCTCTGGAAAATCAACAGCAGATATCAGGTCAGCTTCAGAGGCCAGACAGACTCTTAGGCACAGTGACATGCCCAAGTACCCCATCTGTTAATACACCAAAGCACATGTGAATTTATAACTTCGGG
>VYZM01009770.1:117802-131649 GCA_013398915.1 Dromas ardeola
CAGTACATATTGTAGACAGAGTGTGGGGGGGGGGGGGGGGGGGTGTCTTATGCACACATCATCCTTAGAAACCACCCAATATTCTTGGAAAGAGTGATGTAAAGTTGAAAAAAGAAAACCAACCAGCTGATGGTTTTGAAAGGAGTGACAATTGCAGCCACACCCAGCCATTGACATGAGTGTCCCCCATAGACAAATCGACTGTTCCGTCAGGCTGAGCTCAGCCGAGGGAGGACGGCGCCGGGTAGGAGTTAGCACAGCAGCGCCAGTGACATCAGGAGACCACAAAGAAATGCTCAGAGGATCGGCCAGGGAAGGACAACAGTGCAAATTGCATCGATGTGGCACAAGCTGCTTATATAAAGCTGCTCCTCAAAAAAAAAAATAAGTCTAGGAGCCGCCAGCTTAATAGGGTCCTTGGAGGCTTTTGGCAGAGAACGCAGGGCCAGCTCCTCGGCGGGATGAAATCGAAGCCGGTAGCACCAAGCCAGGTTACACCTGTGAAGAGCCCGTCCTCGTGAGTCGAGGGCATGTTCTGTTGGGCAGCAATGGCAGGAGCATCTGCTGGGGAGAAGCACGCAGGGTGCATCTCAGAAGAAATCACGTTCAACCCTTGCTGCCTGCTGGCTGTCAGCACTTCAGCTTCAACAGAGCCGCCGGGCGCTGCGGCTACCCTATGCTCTGTGATGATGCCTTCAGACTCAGGAAGTGGGTCACCAGCATCCCGGCGTCCAGCCACGGAGGAAATCATCCACAGCCTTAAGGATTAGGAGGGGGGAGGGCTGATAGCTATGGCCGACGAAGTCACATTCGATATTCGCCGTAGCTGCTTGCGTCCAAAAAAGGGTCGGAGGGGAGTGGGGAGGAAAAGCCCACATGCCACCAGCCTGCCACAGGGGATGAAAATGGTAATGCACGTGGCTTTGTGGAGCCTCCACTGCACAGCTCTGTTGCCATGAAACAGGGGAAATGTTCCCATTTCTGCTCATGCAGAATTGCTGGGGGTGGGGGAGAGTGAGGCAAAAATTGCTCGCAATTAGGTGCTGAGAAATGCAAATTGATAACCCCACTAATGTCTTGAGTTTTCACTGCCTATGAGTTAATCCAGACAAGAATCTAGGGATTGTAGTTTGAGACAGTGTTTTAGGAAGAAAAGCATAAAAACACTCCCCTTCATCAATGAACAAAAATGATCTGTACACCCCTGAGCAGGTGGCTCTGAGCAGATGACTTTTAGTTAGGCACCCCTAGCTTTAGCAATTTCTCCAACAAAATTGTTCTGTATGCAAAACCACAACCCAATTTCAAAGAAATGTGGTAGAAAAATTAATCTCTGAGGCTTTAAGCTAAGTTTCTACCGGTATTTGAAAACAGGGAACTGGCCAGTATCCCCACGGAGGAAAAAGAAAATACATTAGACACTCAAACATTCATTTCAAAGAGACCTTCCCAATTGTCTAGTGCTGATGAAGTACCTGATCCATTCACCTGGAGAGCTGTACCCTGCTGAAAGCCACACAGAGGATTTTGCTGTTGCTGTGGTGCCACCCTGTTCCCCCGCCGAGACCTTGCAGCTCATGTTCTTCGCCCTCCTCTCCTGTCCAAAGCCCCGATTCCCTTCCCAAGCTGTGCGATCCCTTGCTACATAAGGTCCAATCTGCCGTCTTTGCTGTCATCCGCTCACTCTTGATTTGGGGTCAAACTTAAATTTTTCACCCTCACAGCTATATTTTGCAAACACGAGGCAGTGCAGAGGCAGGAAAGGAAGGTAAAAATCCTCCTGCCCATGTTTTCCCATTAGGACAGATCCTGGGGCAGAGATAACCAGGTTGCTTCTGGGTTCACTGTCAACCCACATCCCTGCTGTGGTCCAGACTACATCTAAGACTCCTGCAGCATCCTAAAGACAAACGGTGTTTGTGCAGTTGTTAGGCAGGGTCAAGCTTAACATTTGAAAGCTAATGTGGAAAGGAAGGACACTCCTGCCTGCCATTTGAGAGACGTAGGGCCCTCTTCTGATTCTCTTAGGCTTTGTGAGGGATCCTGCGAAACCCCTGGAGCTGCACATGCATCAGTGTTTCCCATGGTCACAGATGCAGGGATCATAGGGGTAGCATGAAGTTTGGCTCCTTGACCTCCACTGAGATGCCGAAACAGATGACACCGATAACGGGGTGCACTCAGCACTCGTGGTGCTCGGTCTGCAAGCACCTCAAATGACTCTGCTGGACAACTTACGTACGAGGGTGCTGCAACATTAATCTGTTCCTAAGAACCAGCTCTCACAAGGTCACCTTCAGTTTTCAAAACCTCTGGACTAAGGTAAAATCTGAGAACAAATGACATGACACAAAAAATCAGAAGGAAGCAAGTGTTTTGCCTTGATAAAATTAGAGCACTCTTCAGCAAAATTGTCTGGGCTTTTGGTGGCTAGGAACTCAGAATGTCTATTCAAGTTCCTGCTATGTGCCCCATAAATTGATCTAATGAGTTGCCTCTGAAATAAACCATTAGAAAAGCCTTTGTTAATTTGTACCAAAGTAAATGGTTATCTAAAATAGACACCACAGGGAGGTCCTTAATTAGTCTGTTGTCAGCTGGGACTGGAAATGCTTGTGGCAGCATGAGGCTAATTAATTACTCATCTTGCCACATTGCAGCTTCCTGTCAAAGCACAAGCTACTTACACCGATGGCTGGTTGCTCCCTTTCAGAGACCGTGAGGACAGCAGACAAGGGTCCCGGACTGACCTGTGCTCACTTTCCGTAGGGAGGTGGGTTGAGGGGGTGTCCGAGACAAGTGTCTGTGCCAGAGATGAGCCATCTGTCTAGAGGAGAAGTCTTCGCTGCCCACATCCCATGGCTTCAACTGAAGGTTGCTTCCTCAATGGGTAATGAAAGCCAGTCTTGGGAAGTGGGGATTTGGGATCAGCTGGAAGCCCAAGGATCCCTAAGGGTCCTTACCCTCGGTCAGTGACACTGCACAAGCCATGCCCATCTGCCTGTGGTGCGGCAGGCGGGGAAGGGGGAAGAACACCGGCTCCTTCTTTAGCAGCATCTTCACCAGCAGGTCTTGGGGACAGACCTCTGATAGCTGTCCTTTCTCTAACTGGGCTTCTGGGAATGGCATGTGAAAGCCCAGCCCAAGAGACAGTGCCCACATGTGCGGAGCACTGGGGGCCCAAAATGCCACCAGAGTCTGCAGAAGAGGCCAGCGCTTTGCAGTAAGGGGAAAAAAGCCTGTTATAAAACTTGTGTTACCGTGCCTTCCCTACCACCACGCCAGTGTAAGTGGTATTCTTTGATGGAATTGAAATAAAAAGTTTTGCAGACGTGTATTGCACAATACCTCTCAGCACCCTGCAGAGCGAGAAAGGAGCCTGCCACATGGTCCAAGCACCTTCTTTGTAGCCTGGAGGTCCCCCGATGGAGGACATACAGCACCTCATGCCTGATGCTGGATGTAGAGATGGGGCCTCACCAGCGTGTGGCTTGTGATGGGCTGGGAAGGGCCAGCAATAGTAAACCCACTGGGCAAATATTCATTGGTGCACTCCAAACTCAGCAGCAAGGTTAAGTCCATCTGTGGAGGTAGGTAAGCAACGTCCTTGTCCGAAGGGAGCTGCCAGGGGTGGTCCGGGATGCGCCCCCTCCGGCAGAGTGCAGGGGAGGCAAGGGCAGGCAGGGGAACAGGTCTGGATGTTTCGAGCCTGTGCTTTTGGTTTGCGCTCTTGGTTTGCACCAACCCCTCACTCCTGGGGGCTGGCTGGAGACCTTCCTGTGCTCTGCTCCTCCTCCACAACATATGTAGCTGTTTTTACAGCATCCTTCCCTGTTTCTTCAGAGACACAGGTCTGTTCTAGAGAAAGGGAGTGAATTAGCAGTGTATTTACACCCACGCGTGCAATCAGGAGCCATTTGATATCCGCTGATATTAGCATCCAAGGTTTTTACCAGCTCTAAGTGTTGCAATCAGTCCAAGTGTACAGCAATAAAAACTTTAACGCCACCACCACCACCACCCTGCACTGAATGCCTTTGAAATACAAGAACAGCCTATTACAGTGAAAGGTGCGTAACACTGGCAAAGTTGTCCCCCATCACCATCCTCCACCCTTTGTGGTTACACATCTCCTCACCTAGTAAACACTATAATGTATTTTATGCCTAAAGCATCCACCCAGCTGCACTCCCAGCACAATGAACACGTAACCCTACCTTTAAATACCGCTCCCTGACACAGGGCAGTGACGGACTCATGGTCATCATCATCTCAACATCTGCGATGGCTTAGATAGTTAATGGATACTGTGGGTGCAGCTTCAGGAAAAGGCAACGAGTCCACGGAAAGGAAATATTACAACTTGTGAAGCCGCCCCCATAACTGCCCATGTTGTCGGTAGGGCACTAAGTTCAATCAGGTACCCATTTAGCCCCTATTAAGGCAATGAGGGCTCTTATAAGTGGTGCCTGTACAAGTCAGCTCTTGATTTTCAGACAGCCAGTGCCATGCAGGGGCCATGGAGATGCGCAGGCATTTTCCTTCGGACAACAGACCATCTCCTGATTTTAATCCAGTCCATCACAGAGACCTTACAGCTACTACCTGTTCCCACCCTTTTAGTGCATTATCCATGGAGGAGAACAGCAACATCTTCCTAAAAACCATTTCCTCCCCTCGTTCCCCCAAAACTCCTCATAGCTGGTACCTGTGGGCACAAACTCGAACAGCGTTTCTTCTCCAGGCAGTATCCAGCAGCTCACAGTGTGGGAGGGAAGCCTGGACCCTGACCTTGGTTTCTGTTGCACCTGAAGTCCAAACGTGAGAAGGGGAATTGCACAGCACGTGCATGCTGTTGGTGTCATCCCCGGCTGCCCTGACTGCCGGCTCTGCGTGTCACTCACTGGGACAGTGGAGTTGACGGATACCTGTCTCATAGCACATCACTCTCCCCTGGGACTTCAGAGAAGGCCTGAAAACTCTTCATAGTGGCCACAACCAGCAGCTAGCTGGGATGACGTCTCCTAAGGAGCGTCTGGAGCAGCTGCTGGAGGAAACCCCTCTGAGACACTTGGCTGGCGGAGCTGCGGTGGGTGAAGCGGCAGGTATCCCCCAAAGGCAGCAGGAAGGGGAGCCGCCAGGGAAGTGCCTGAGGGCGGGGGAGCCTCCATGGGACTGCAGCAAGCAGCGCTGGTGCCTCCAGCCATGTGATGGCAGACTGTCCCCGTGGAGCAGGCGGGGGAGGGACGCCATCAGCATTTGATGGGGATCAGACATGCTGCCTCCTAAAAAAAAAAAAAAAATTTCACATTATTCAGGGACACAGTTGCCCTGTGCCTTGTGTCACACTGCACTCCTCCCCCCAGACAGCTCCTGGTGCATCAAGCAGGTTTCACCCTCTTCAGAGAGATCTGCTTGCATCCCTTTCTCCGGCAAAACATGCCTTCCCCTTCTCCTCCATCCAGTGCCCCTGCACAGAGTGGTGAGGGGCTGCTCAGCCCACACACACACACACGCTCACGCTCATCCGTCATTTTCTTTGCTGATACAGAATCACAGAGTGGTGCATGTTAGAAGGACCTCTGGAGTTCATCTGGTCGAACTCCCTTGCTCAAGCAGGGTCAACTACAGCAGTTTGCCAAGGACCATGTCCAGACAGCTTTTGAGTATCTCCAAGGACAGAGACTCCACCACCTCTCTGGGCAAGCTGTGCCAATGCTCAGGCACCCTCACAGTGAAAAAGTGTTTCCTGAAGTTCAGAGGGAACCTGCTGTGGTTCAGTTTGCGACCATTGCCTCTGGTCCTGTCACTGGGCAGCACTGGAAAGAGCCTTGCTCTGTCCTCTTTGAGCCCTCCCTGCAGGCATTTATATACATGGATGAGATCCCCTCTGAGCCTTCTCTTCTCCAGGCTGAACAGTCCCAGCTCTCTTAGCCTTTCCTCACAGGAGAGGTGGTCCAGTCCCTGAATCATCTTAATGGCCCTTCAGCGGAATCTCTCCAGTAGCTCCATGACTTTACTGTACTGAAGAGCCCAGAACTGGACACAATACTCCAAGTGTGGCCTCACCAGCTCGGAGTAGAGGGGAAAGATCACCTCCCTCACCGTCTGGCAACACTCCTCCTAATGCAGTCCAGGATACCATTTGCCTTCTTTACCACACTGCTAGCTCATGTTCAAACTGGTGTCCACCAGGACCCCCAGGTCCTTTTCTGCCAAGCTATTTTCCAGCTGGGCAGCCCCCAGCATATATTGGTGTCTGGGGTTGTTCCTCCCCAGGTGCAGGACTTTGTACTTCCCCTTGTTGAATTTCATCAGGTTGCTGTTAGCCCATTTATCCAGCCTGCCAAGGTCCCTCTGTATGGCAGCATGATCCTCCGGTATCCACTCCTTCTAGTTTTGTGTCATCTGCAAAATTCGTGAAGGTGTTCTCTGCCTCATCATCTAGATCATTAATGAGGATGTTGAAGGACCCAGTATTGACCCCTAGTCACTAGCATCCAACTAGATGTTGTGCCACTGATCACCACCCTTTCAGCCTGCCCACTCACCTCACTGTCTGCTCATCCAACCCATACATCAATAGCTTGTCTATGAGGAACTTATGGGAGACAGTGTCAAAGCCTTACTGAAGTCCAGGGAGACAACATCCACTGCTCTCCCCTCACCTAACTGGCCAGTCATTTCATTGTAGAGGGTTATCAGGTTGGTCATGCCTGACTTCCCCTTCGTGAATCCACGCTGACTGCTCCTTATTATTTTCTCATTCATATGCCTGGAAATGGTTTCCAGGATTAGCTGCTACATCTTGGCAAAGATGCAGACGTGGCACAAAGTAATCAGAGGACAGGCAATCAGGACTGCCATGGAAAAGTTTTCACTGTTTCTTTCACATTCACAGCATGGGATGTTTTTTTAAAGAGAGATATTTGCATTGTTTAAATAAGCTATAGACTTGGAATTGTATGATAAACATCCATCGTGGACTAGACGAGGGGACAGTGAGGTGGATTGAGAGCTGGCTGTGTGACAGGACTCAGAGGGTTGTGATTAATGGAGCAGGGTCGAGTTGGAGGCCTGTAACCAGTGGTGTTCCCCAGGGGTCAATACTTGGCCCAGTCTTGTTTAACATACTCATCAATGACCTGGACAAGGGGACAGAGTGCATCCTCAGCAAGTTCGCTGATGATACCAAACTGGGTGGGGTGGCTGACACCCCAGAGGGCCGTGCTGCCATCCAGCGTGACCTAGACAGGCTGGGGAGCTGGGCAGAGAAGAACCTCATGAGGTTCAACAAGGACAAGCGTAGGGTCCTGCACCTGGGGAGGGAGAATGTCAGGCACCAATATAGGTTAGGGGTGGACCTGCTGGAAAGCAGTTCTGAAGAAAAGGATCTGGGGGTCTTGGTAGACAGTAAATTATCCATGAGCAAGCAATGTGCCCTTGTCGCCAAGAAGGCCAGTGGAATTCTGGGCTGCACAGGGAAGAGTGTGGCCAGCAGGTCAAGGGAGGTCATTCTCCCCCTCTGCCCTGGTGAGGCCACAACTGGAATGCTGTGTCCAGTTCTGGGCTCCCCAGTTCAAGAGAGACAGGGAACTACTGGAGCGAGTCCAGCATAGGGCAACAAAGATGACTGAGGGATTGGAGCATCTCCCTTATGAGGAAAGGCTGAGAGAGCTGGGACTCTTTAGCCTGGAGAAGAGAAGGCTGAGGGGAGACCTTATTAATGTTTACAAGTTTCTAAAGGGTGGGTTTAAGGAGGATGGTGCCAGGCTCTTTTCAGTGGTTCCCAGTGACAGGACGAGGGGTAATGGGCACAAGCTGGGACATAGGAAGTTCCGATCAAATATGAGGAAAAACTTCTTTATGGTGAGGGTGACAGAGCACTGGCACAGGCTGCCCAGGGAGGTTGTGGAGTCCCCTTCTCTGGAGACTTTCAAGGCCCATCTGGATGCAGTCCTGAATGATGTGCTCTAGGCAATCCTGCTTTAGCAGGGGAGTTGGACTAGATGATCTCCAGAGGTCCCTTCCAACTCTGAAATTCCATGATTCCGTGATACCCATTTTCATTTTCTTCAAGTTTAGTTGGCTTGGGAAGTTCCAGTCTTCCAGAGCCTGCAAGTAACATGAATTGCTCGTACCCTTTTGATCAGTTCCCCTAGTTTTTGACTAACGTTTCCTAAAGAGAAAGGAAGCATGTCAGCAAGCTTCCCAGAGAGAATTAGTCATCTTAAGTGCTCTAATATGTGGTCATTTCTACACGATTATGCTTAAAACACTTTTAAAGGTGTTTGAGCACATCCAAAATCATTAGCTGCTTCTGTAGAGTTAGGTCAAGACAACCTGACGTGGGTTATTTTCCCTCCCTCTCTCCACAGACGAGAGACTCCAATTAGACACCCCTTTCAAGAAGTGTGGGCTTCGGTCTGCTGTGTTCTTTGGGACAAAACAAGATTCCTTTTATTCACCATTATGCATAACACACAGTACTTGTGGCTGACTCCCCTGAAATTATTGCATCTTTTGTCTGAGCACTTCTAGATAGAAGAAATGAAGTATATTTAATCAGAAGTATCCTAAAGAGAAAAAGCACGCCAGGCAGAATGATGCAGATAGACAAAGTTCCCATTGAATTATGTGGGCAGGGTTTTGCTCCTATGGTACAAATTTACTGTCTAATGCTGTGACTCATACAACAGCCTGTACCTGTTCCACAGCAACCCTGCTGAAGTCCCTGAGGTGACCTCAAGACTGAGGCATGACTCATTACCAGGGTTTCTGAATCCCGCTCCTGGGATGATGGCTCGGTGGCAACGCACCGGCCCTTCAGGCATCTGCTGCTTCCCTTTTGCCACTTGTTTTTTGATCGGGCTCTCTCATCAGCAGAGTCCTTCCACACCTGACCTACGGCCAATCGGACAGCAAGCATCAGTCAAGCACAAAGGATTGACTGTGAAGACCAAGGGGTGTTAGTGAATAGTTAAGGTCCAAAAATCTTCCCTCAGGTGAACTTCTTGTGGTTGAGGACATGAAGAGACAGAGAACTGCCCGGTCCTTCAAGAGCAGTTAGAAAGGATGGAAGAGTCATAGGGTCTGGCTAGACAGACTTCCTAAGAAATATAAATAAGATAATTCTGGTGTGTGGACCTGGGTGAAAGATAAGCTTTCTCAAATGGGGAAAAAAAAAATCTGTAAATTGAGGTGTATAACGATCACAGCACACATTTGCACAGCACAAAGAAATTAGCACATATTTTCTTTCGTGGATGTGGCCAAGAAAACACAGTGATAAAGAAGGCTTGGAGACGAATGTGGCATCAGCACCCACCTTCAGCAAGGAGTACTTGCTATAGATAGCAAACTGGAAGGACTTTGTGAAGCAGCTCTTGAGGAGGTTTGAAGTGCCAGTGACCTCAGTAGAATGAGAGTAGTTTGTCTACTCAAGCTAATGAGGTAGCTCAAATGTGTGCACAAGATCATTGCTGTAAAAGCTTGAAACTTGAGCATCCCAACCCACGCAGAACTTGTCAGCAAAACAAGTCCTGTGTTTCATGTCCAAATTATAGGTAGGACTTAAATGATCCCACATTCAGAAGGAGTATCAAGTTGTGTCAAGTTTTAGCATTGCCATGGAGCCTGGAAGGTGGAAAGGAGAGTCTAATTTTACCTGTGATGTTACTAAGGACTTGTGGAGTCTTGGTACGGACACTGAGGCCAGCTCTCAGTTGTAACGTATTAATTTGAAACTCCACCTCCCAGATCTGTCTCCCTTTAGGATGCTAAAAAATATGCTACACACACTTTTCCATGGGTTTTACAGTACTGCCTGGTCAGAGAAAGGCTTTGCTTTTACACAAAGACTGAAGTGGACAATCAGATTTGCAAAACGAAAGGTTCAGAGAAGGGTTTAAGATAGAAATGCCAGGAAAATTTATCTAAGTGTCACTCAGCTGGTACCCTTTTCACCACATCCATCTTGCTCCATTCTTTTTTAATCTGTACTATCAAACCTACATAAAACCAGAAATGATGTAGCACATCAAAAGTTGTTTAACTAGATAGCGGTTTTAGTTGCTCTATGGTAATTAGGAAAGAGCCTGCCATTGAGCTAAAACATTACTTCAAGTTGAAACACTAAGAACCCAAGCTGGCTCATTCTTGATATTTTAGCATCAATACAACTGGTCAGCAAATACAGTTTAGAGGACATTGTTGAGGTGGCAAGTGCTAGAAGTAGTGGAGATAAAAAAGAAGATGGGGTCACCCCTATCTGAGGGATCCGACCCTTTTGTAAGGATGAATTATTCCTGTATAAATGCAGTGGGCTCAGACCACTGCTTGAGACCAGGGCTGCTGAAAGGGTCTTAGATCTTTGACATGATAAAGTTTCCACCTTCCTAGCTAATGCTCAACAGTGTTTTGATCATTCAGATCAAAATTTATTTCAAATTTATTTATTTTTACATTTGATGAATCAAGATGACAAAAAGGGGGGCTGAGGAATTTTGGGCGCCCATGATATTTACCATGGCTAACACTACAATAGTCACTGCACTTTGAATTAGGTCTTTGTTCTAAATCTTTATTTTCAACTTGAAGTCAGCTCTAATTTGCAGTTTTCCAGCTTCCAGGCCATGGCCATAAGGAGCTGGTGTAGGTGACACCTCTGTAGCGGCTTTCAACCTCAGTAATGCTTACATATTGTACCAACAGCAGCCATTACTGTCAGTTAGGAATTTCAAACAGTGAGAGGATGACATACCCTACCCAATTATCAGTTACACTAAGCTGTTATGTGGGACAGGAAAAGGGTTTTGTACTTAACTGAGTATATAGGGTAAACGCATGGTGAGCAAGCTGAAATTAGTGTCCCAGGCCAGTTTAACATTTAAACAGCGTGCCATTTAGTAATCCCTATTTATGCATGACATATGACACACGTCCGATATCTGCCTTCTCCCTGCCCTGGTAAGGGATGTCCATTCACAGCCTTCTCTTAAGGAATCCTAGATCTCCCCAAAAGTCCCTTCCAGAGATTAATCCAATTAGACCAGTCCTAAAGGAGCTGACAAAATCACAATGTAGATTAAGAACGCTTTTTTTTTCCCCAAATTCAGCTTCAATTTTGCTTTGAGTGAACAGTCTAAGTTATGGGTAATAGCAATAAAAGGTCATTAATCACCATCATCATCTGTTCAATTAATACTCTGGATTTTCAGTCCTTGTGCTAGCTAATCCAAACCTTTTGTGTAAGGCACCACAAGGGAAACATGCTTCACCTCCAAGAAGTAATTTTTTTCCCTGCTTATGAACAGGATAAAAAAGTCAACTATTTGCATTGTTGCTCAATTGTGTAAGTGGATACTTGCTGATCTCTTGATTCCTAGCTTGGAAAGACAATTTTAACAATTGTAGGATGCTTTCCTGGAACAGGGTCATTGGTTTCCCTTTACCATCTCCCCCTGGAAGCATACAGTCTTCATATTGTTAATCTTGGAAGCCATTCACAAAGGGACAAATTGGATGCATTTAGTTCCACCTTTGTCCTGACATTTTCTATAAGCATTTTTGTGCCCGGTAACAGCTTTCCGTTTCAAAGTAGACGTTCTCTTTCCGTCTCAGTAACCCTGTCGCTTAAATTTGAAGGGCCATTTTTATTCCTGTTAGGTCTTCTGACATGTACTGCAGCTCTTACAGTATTTTTTCCCCTCCACTGATGCCACTAATGATATTTACATTTCTGTGTCATCTACTGATGGAGTTTTCCTTTCTCTGAAGGACTGTTGATAAATACAGCTACAGCTAATTGCTATTCCCAAGCAACATCATTTGTTTTTCAGCAAAAGACCAATTTCCAACCCATCGGGAAATCTCAAAGGCTATTTAAATGTACGAGGGGACGTGAAGGAAGGTCAGGGAGCAGGAACGGTGAGTTTCACGGCACTATTACCAACATAGCCCCGCTCATAACATGTCCTTTACAACATTTTAGCTATGTGGGACAGACTGGTTGAAGGTTAATAATTTCCCTTCATCCAGAATATAGCAGAGGAGTAAAAAAGCCATTATTCATTCTAATGTGAGGACATAAAAGCTGTGTATCTGAATAACAGCAGATGGAAACAAGCAGCAAATTCTCACTCCAAAAAATATGAGCCGAGAAGCTACAAGTCATTGCTCACCCTGCTAAATGCTGCACACCGACAAAAGCAGTAGTTAACTTCTGCTAAAATCTATATGGAAGATTTTGATTTTTAAGATGGAGGGTATTCCTAACAGAGTCCAAATTATTCCTGTTTCAGCCCGCTCAGCAACAGGTGAGAGGCTCAGTGTGGGTTTTACTGGAGAACTGTCATGGTTTAACCCCAGCGCGCAACGAGGACCACGCGGCCGCTCGCTTACTCCGCTGAGTTGGGCTGGGGGAGAGAATCAAAGAGTAAAAAGCTCTTCCAATTGAAGAATACCATCAGCAGGCAGACGTTCAGCCATCTCCAGGAAAACAGGGCTCCATCACACATAATGGTTACTTGGGAAAATAAACGCCATCACTCTGAACATCCCCCCCTTCCTTCTGCTTCCCCCAGATTTATGTACTGAGCATGACGTGATATGGCATGGAATATCCCTTGGGTCAGTTGAGGTCAGCTGTCCCGGCTGTGTCCCCTCCCACCTTCTTGTGCACCCCCAGCCTGCTCGCTGGTGGGGCGATGTGAGGAGTAGAAACAGCCTTGACAGCTAAGCAGCAACCAAACACATCAGTGTAACATCAACACCGCTCTCATCCCGAATCCAAAACATAGCCCCACACCAGCTGCCAGCAAGAAAGTTAACTCCATCCCAGACAAAAGCATGACAACAACTTTCTGGAGGACAAGTTCAAATGATGATCATGGTCCTTTACAAACTTTCAATCTGAAAACTGGGTCATTGCACTGACTTAAACACCTCTCCCCGGTATGCATATTTCTCCTCCCATACTTACTCTTTCTTCAAATTAAGACAGCACAGGCCATCACTTAACACCCCCTTTATGAAGAAAGTGTGCTGTACGGCAGGACAGTCTTGCTCTCCGCACGGCAACTTGGAAATCTACAACATAAAGGTGCTTTGTTCATCTTGTACTGTCGGGAGGGTGAATAAAAGCCAGGACTTTTCATGGCTGAAAGATGAGGGGCGTTTGTTTTTTTTTAAAAATGGCTTCTCTGAGCTTTCCAAATTTCTAGGATGAGGAAAAGGAATCATGCTAATGGGAAAACTTAAAGAAACCATGGTTTCACAATTTACTTCAGAATGTCCTTTTTTATTGTCTTAATTCTCTTGGACACTTTCTGGTATCACTGCTTTTTATCTCCCAGTATCTCTGCCACAGGTGAAAGCATTTAATCCTGTATGTCACTGGCACATCAAATATTGAAGCAACCTGCCTGAAAATGCGGCTGCTCATAAGGCTCCTCCTGCCTTTCCACATTCCCACACATTTCAGATCCTTTCGTATAGTCATTCAGATGGCGGGGCTTACTTTGAATTACCATCACCCGGGTGCATTAAAACACAGAGACTGAACATCATCATCACAGCCGATTTATGGTGGGCCTCAGACACCACGGGAGACCCTGTGAGGCGCATCCCAACAGCCAGATTCATTCTTGGGGTCTTGGGGAGGGGTAACACCGGGAGAGGTTTTATGTCCCGGGGCCGACTCCGGGATGAAATTCGGCGGCAGCACAGCATCTCCCAAAGCCTTGCTCTCCGCTGGCACCTGACTCGGGAAAGGGGAGTCTGGGGCAGGACTGCTCTCCGTCCGGAGCAGGATTTACTCCGCAAATCCCAGCCCCATGAAAGCAGGG
>VYZM01009770.1:131994-166400 GCA_013398915.1 Dromas ardeola
GGCTGCTAGATACCGCCTGGGTCTCCCCACCCCCCCGCCACCCCCCAACCCGCCTCTTGCCGGCTGCCGGCGGGGGGGCCGCTGCCGCCTCAGCCCGCACGGTCGGCGGAGCGCGACTCAGAGCGGCTCCGGGGCGGCAGGAGGCAGGACGGATCCGCACCCGGACCCGTCCCGCCCTCCGGCTGCGGCTCCGGCCAGGGGAAGAGCCGAACGGTGCCGGCCGTCGGGGGCTTTTCGCGCTTGGCTGCCCGGGGAAACTTTAGGCACTTGCCGGGGAGCATCAGCCCCCCGCCCCGAGGGGCTGCTTCGGTGAAGGAGAGCGGTCCCTTGCACGCCAGCAGGATGGTGCGGACCATGAGACCCGACGACATCAACCCCCGGACGGGGCTGGTGGTGGCTTTGGTCAGCGTCTTCCTGGTGTTCGGCTTCATGTTCACCGTGTCCGGCATCAAGGGAGAGACCTTGGGGGACATCCCGCTGCTGGCCATTGGGCCGGCCATCTGCCTGCCGGGCATCGCCGCCATCGCCCTCACCAGAAAGACCGACGGCTGCACCAAATGGCCCAAGAACAAGTGTCCGTGCTGCAAGCAAGTCAAGGACCGGGATGTCATGGAGCTGCTGAGGACCCCCTCGGATCTGGAGTCTGGCAAGGGGAGTTGCGATGAGTTGGCCAAGAAAGCATACCAGAAGGACAGGAGAGTGTTGCGGAGTGAGGACTCTGTGTCCATCTGCACCACCACCACCACCACCACCATGGGAGAATGCAAGAGCCTCATCAGAAAGGTGGAGCAGGAGGAGATGCTGAGATACCTGGAGACCTGTTACCCAGAGATGCCGGGGAATGTGTTCGTGGGAGATGGTTCTCTGTACAGTGCCTCGGAGAAGAAAAGCTCTTCTCCCACCAGGGACAGCCCTGCTTGCCCTGACATTGAAGACAACATTTTTGTTGCTCCTAAAGACAGTATCATTGTCTGCTCTTACAAGGAGAACAGTCCTTATGACAGATACTGTTGTTACATAAACCCTACTGGAGTCAACTCAGACCAGGAGACCATAGTGTGAAAGATGCATACTTTATATATATGTATGTATACAAAAACTGCAACTTCAACTTCTTGATAGGGGATAATATAGCTGACTGCACTGCATGGGACAATCCTGATACTATTACAATTTAACCTGGTATGTGACTGATACTCAAACCTTTTGTGCCTGAAATACTCTTTCTGTAAGTAAACAAGCATGTTTAAAGGTTAAAGAATTCAATTCTTCATTTTGGAAAAAAGAAATCACATTTTAATTTTATTTTCTCCCTTTCCCTCCCTTTTGTTTTCCTGCTGCCTATTGCACCCAAGCCCGTGGACACAAGGGCAGGAGGGCAGCAGTAGCTGTCAGCTGAGATCAAGAGCTGAATCAAAACTCTAGAGCTGTCTGTAGGAAAGCATGTGGTGCTCCATGGCTGAATAGGTCTTGGCAATAGTGTCACTTCATTTTGGGAGGGACTGAGAGATGTCAGCATGCAGTCCAAGAGCTGGCTGATGTTAGGGCGTGTAGAAGTGATTTGTCTCTCCTCCTTCTTCTTCCTGGCAGGATTTTATTTTCCTGTGCTTCAAGAAATGATTGTGCTGACCCTGTGGGCTCTTCTGAAAGTATCCTAGGAGCCGGATAAGCTCAGGGGAGTTTTCAAAGGCTAATCCATCATCACTAGCATGCAAAGTACAGGTTTTAGCTTCATTCCCCACTGGTATTGCGTTCACTGGAATGTTTCTAACACTTGTGGATTTTATTGGTGTACTTGACAAGGAGATTACAACATGATCACGATGCAGTCTTGCAGAGACGAGGAGCAGATGTCAGTGGACTCAGGTCTTAAAAATACGTTTCAGTACCTCTAAAAATGCTTAGGGAATAGACTTCTATGCGTTGTGTTCAGAGCTGGATCTGACTCTTCTGAAAATGTCACTTTCGTGTGCCTTTTCTAAAATGCCAGGTGTTTCTCTGTGGTTGATAAATGGTTACAGTCTCCAAGCTCAGGGGTCTCCAAACCATGCTCTGCTGGGGGGAGGGAACAGGGGACCTGGCTGCCAGATGTCTTTGTTCACAGCTTATGGATACATAGCAAGACAAATACAAAGTGCGGAACGAGGGTTAACCATTCAAAATCTGAACCTGCAGTTTACATGCAGAAATGCAAATCCTGGCTGTTCTGTCCAACAGTGAGTTGCGTGTTCCAGGCTGTGTATAAAATCTTATCCAGCCTCCACTATGTAGGTAGTAGAGACATGGTATAATACAGTGTGCATGCTAAGCAGCTGCTCTAAGGGTTAAGCTCTTAGGGTAATGGTTACTAAAAGCAGAGGGTAATTTGCTAGCATCTCACAACATCCCAGCTCCCGTAAGTAAACTCTCACAACTCTAAAAAGTTTGTCTCTGATGGAATTCTTAATGACTGTTCTTACTTAGCTGTTTTTTGTCAATCATAAGTTGTACCAGACAAATGTATTGAATTACCAAGGTAAGAAAGAAGAAGAAAAGCCTGTCTTTTGTAGCAACCTGAGATGTTGTGTAGAAAGTAGCAAGGAATTTTCCACTGAAACGAGCCATTCCTTGCTGCCCATGGAATTGTTGGTAAAGTGAATGGAAAATTTATGTACCCACTAGTTTGTTTGGAAACTTATGTCCAGTCATTACAGACAACCAGTCTCTGAAGAGGTTTCCAAAAGGAGGAAATACAATTTTTTACATAAGGTAGTTTGGTTTCTTTCAGACCAAACAAGATGTTATGTTAACTCTGCGGTCAGGTTTTGGTGGTGCATCAGGATGCCATTAGGAGAAATTAAAAAAATAGTAGCTAGTTTGAGTCAGGTAAAACCTCTCAGTAGGTGGCTACAGGCAGGTTTGTTGCTGTGGCACGCAGCAACAGTTCCGTGGGAATAAATAAACACACACACCCTGTACAGCCCAACTTTTATCTGCTGAGCAAAGGAATTCCACAAAAACAGACCCTCTCCCTGACACGTTCAACTCCCACTGCCACGTAAAAGCACTGTGTTGTTGTCAGGCAGTTTGTCTCCTGCAGGCTTAGTCACTGCAGGACCTTATTCTGCAATGTACAGAGCGGTGCTTTGATGGCACTGGGAGGCCTTGTTTCATGACCTCTGAAGCCAACAGCTAAAATACTGCTGATGTACGTGGTGCGGAATGGGGGCTTTCATTGCTTTCGGTTCCCAAAGGAAGCAGGGTCTCAGCGTGCCCCCATCCATGGGTGCTCAGCATCCCTGAAGATCAGACCCACCGTGAGAAAGCAGGCTAGTAGGTAGCCGCATCCTGCCTTTGCTGGGTTTGTGAGCAATCGCTTGCCTTGCATAAGAGAGCAACGCGTCAGCCCGCTGGGAACCTAGATTTGTACAGTTCTTCAAATATATATAGGAAGAGGTCAAGTTTTTTCCATTTTGTCTGGGATTAGATGTTCTCTGTCAAAAGTTATATGGGGTTTTGCAAGGCAAAACAGCAAACTCTGGAGACAAATGGAATGGTGAATATGTAACTTGAGATACAGCCACGCAGATCTGAGTTATGTGCTGTATTCCATTCTCAGTGTAGAAACAAGAGAATGTTTGTATTAAAGAAAGTGTAATGGGAGTTGAAATTTCCCACAATACAGAAAGAGATACAAAAAATGGATGTTTAAAACATGATATTTATAGGTAATGTCCGCCCTCCCTTCATTTAGCTGAGGTAGGATTTCATAACAAAATACAAGTTTAAGCAACATTTCTAGGCTAATCCACCATAATCCACTAAAGTTTATTATTGAACATGTGGAAATTTGAGAACATGTGAGAATTGGAAGTTAAAGAAATATATTAGTACTGCCTCTGAAGTCTCTTTCTCTGATTTTTCCTTTCTTTTCTGCGAGTTAAGCAGAGAGTGAAATGGAAGTGGATGAATTTGGCCATTTTAAAATAAGAATTTGTTCATATAAAAGTGAAAGGTGGGGCTTTTTTTGTTTCATTTTGGGTTTGGTTTTTTTTGGTTTGGTTTGGTTTGGTTTTAATAACATGAGCTTTCTTCATACACTATAGTTTAGCCAGTATAAATCTACTGCTTATTTGATCAAAGACAGCATGACAGCAGATTCAAGCTTTTAATGCAGATTCCACGCCCAGGCCACAGAATTACTGGGGCTTTATTTTCATTCAGCTCATGTGGTCTCTTCTGATGGCCACTAGAACTTGTAGGACCAGTGCTAATCCTTGGAAAAAGCAGGAATAATCATGTCGCTTTTCAGAGGCAGCTTCTAGTCCTGGGTCTGAATTTGGCTTTAGGGTACCAGGGCTTGGGGTGTGATTCCAAGCCATGACTCGGAGATGAGAGCTTCTTTCTGCCCTTGCTACCTTTAAAACACCTCTAGGTCAAAACCCCACTTCTCTCCTCAGCGCTCTCCCCCAAACGACACATGCAGTTGTAGTGGAGCTCTGCCTGTGGTCCCATTGAAGTCAGTGGCCACATATTGCTTACTCCTACAGTGTGGACAGCAGAGCATATATTACTGTTTGAAGAACACCAGTGTTTTGGACATTCAGAGAACCTTCCTAAGATACATAAAATTTATTTTTAGGATAGCATTTGTCATGGAGTTTACCTTCTTTTAAGAAACAAGGTGATACACAGATCAACTGTACCCAGGGCCATTTTGTGTTGCTGTGTTTAAATTTCTATTGTCATAAATAACGTTTTTACAGTCATACAAGTCATACATTGCCAAACCTTTAACAGGCAACTGGGAGTTTTAATCCGTGTGCAGTTTGTTGCTCTGGAGCACTAAAGCCCTGGAGCTGGTCCTCTCTGCTTGGAGCCGGAGGAGCGGGAGGTGAGTGTGCGCAGGGTGCGCATCCCTCGGGACCAGTGTTGTATTCTTCATCTGCCTTCTGCAGCAACCTGGTGCTCTTCCACAGACAGTTCCTCCCCATCCCATCCAACCTCTCCACAGCACTGGCTCCAGTAACTATCGATTATGTTGTAATTAGCAGAGTGACAGCCACTATGACCCCCTCTCAGCATTTCTCCCGATACACACCAGACTGTTTGCAGAGTGAGCTCCTGCTCTTGACTGGGGTGGTAGAATCTGACCCTACATCATGCATCCCTTGTAAGCTGTTGTATTGAGAACATCCAACTAAATTGTCAGTTCTTGCAGCACAGGCCTGGGATTTTGCATCTCTACATAATACCCTTCACACCAAAGGTGCTGTAGGGATGGGTAGGAGATGGGTGACTGTCAGGCCTCAAAGGCACTTCCAGCCTGATTTCCATGAGCACTTAGGGACTGATCTATTTATATGCAGAACACAATCTGCACTCAGAAACTTGAATTTCAACACATTGCCAGTAAAGCCATATTGCTAGAGAACGCAGTTATGACATGGGAGGTTTTCTGAGTCTTTAAATGTTTCTGTGTAAGTTTCTAATTTCATTGGTATTAAAACTTGCAGAGGAGTTTCCTAATATGTAGACTAGAGGAGTTTTCTTGACACATTCTTAACACACAGCATGGGGCATCAGCTGCACAGCAGCTCATGCTGAGCCCATTTCTACTCCGCAGCCAGTCTGAACATGCAATCCCTACTGGGATGGCTGTCGGCAGGTTTGTACTTCTCTGGTACTATGGGCCCTTTTATGTGTGGTCTTTAGAAACAACACAGAGAGCAGATCTAGAATTCAATTCTAATGCTCTCTGGCAAACGTTTGTCAGTAAGCACTACTTTTAGTTTACCAGTCCTCTCAGTGGAGTAATTCCAGACCCTGTATGTCTTTACTAGGCAAGGAGATCCATCTATCATTGGTTTTTAAATCACGGTTTATTTTCTGTTCAGAATGTTTGCAAGGGTTAGCCCTGACTATCCTATTTTCAGATGCATGCAGAAGTGTTTATGCTTAATCTTTTTACTTACAAACACTGCACCATGCATAGGTATATATACATTACATATTTGTTGCAAAAGCAGGTCACGGAATGCACAAGTGTAGCAATATATTGAGATCTGCTCAGAGGACTCCTCTGTCTTTCCAACAACCCCTCCCAAATTTTCTGTCTCAGGCCTATTGCAATCCAAAATTCCTTCCGTACTTTAGGAGAAGATAATTTTTCAAAGAACTCCATTGTGGCTCTTTAAGGACACACAGTTCTTCCAACAGGCTACACAGAGTTTAAATGTCCCAGGACTGGTTCATTTTAACCCCTGTGAAATCTTGTTTCCATTACCAATCACAAATACAAATTTTCCAGTGCTTTGCATTTCCCCAAACCATTGGTAAAAGCCTTAACCCCTTGGTCGAGTCTGACAGATTCAGTACTAGTATTTTTTTCAACCTATAGTTTCATTTCTTAGAGAGTGGAAAAGGGTTAAACACTTTGAAAATCTGGCTCTGTAGTTTGTTCTAGTGAAGCAAGAACAGAAAAAGAGGTATTATTCATGAAAGCAAAAGAGACCAGAAAAGCTTCAAAGACAGTATTTCATTACTTTGTTAGATTAACTGTGTTACATTCTGGTCACATAGGAAATATGTTTAGTGCATTCTTCCATATGTGTAGCTTCTCTTTGGCAGCTCAGCCTGAACAGGCTCCTCAGGTAGGGACAGAGAGTGTTTTTCTGCCTGGAGGCAGGATGCAAAAGCTACAGAAAAAGATTGGTATGGAGCAAGGATCTGCTGCCAGGAACGCTGATTATTTTTCAGATCTCATCAAAACACTTATTTGCACACCATTGTATTTTACTATGAAATGCAATGATAATCATTAGCAGTTATGCGGATTCATGAACATAAGGATGCTACTAGAGTAGCTTCATATTTGGCATTCACTGGCTAGGAATTACCAATTCCATCACCATTGAAATCCAAAACAAAATTCCCAAAGCTGTAACAGTAAAAATTTAATGTGGAGCTTCAAGGTCAAACTTAGTACTGTATGAAAACGGTTAAATCCAGCACTAGAAATTAGTTCCGAAAAGGATGCATATGCCCTTGAGACGTAGTGCGGAGGGAAGACGAGGTACAAATAGAGAAGATGGCACAGCTTAGTTCCCTGTCTGAACCAGAGGACTGTGGTTAGTATATCGCAGGACATGAAATAACATCATGTAGACTCATGCATGCTCATTGGAAGGTTTCAGTCGTTAGGGTTCCCACACAAACACATTCTACAAAGCCCACTCTCTCACATTTCAAACTGGTTGTTTTATATCTCTACAGCAGAAAGTGCATTTTAGCAAATTTTAAATTTGGAGGAGAGGGAATTTTCCCCCATTTTCTTTGGAGGGAACATTGGACTGCAAATGATTTTATCTTTGAACGCCAATTTAGAATGTAGTAATGCACAATCCAATGCTTTACGCTGACTGGTGTGAAGTCGGGAAAAATTCAGACAGAAATTAGGAGGACAGAGTACTCATTAGCTGAAAAGCAGATGGTAGCCAGCTGGAGAAAAATCAGAATAAACTTTCATAGCCTTGTCTTTTCACTGGTCTGAAAGGACTGCCCCAGAAAGACACTCTTTAAAAACCAAAGACTCCTACTATTGAGGTCAATTCAGATGGAAGGGCTATTAATAATTTTTGGGGGTCTGAATGGGGTGGAAGAGAGAGATGTTCTACATGCTGGGGAAGCTCATACCAATCTCTTCTCCAGACATAGATCTTCAAGAGATCCTGCATCCTCTGACTGCACAGTCAGGCTCAACACTCACACTATGCCCTCGCACCGTTTGCAAAGAACGTCCGATTTTGTTCCACTTTTCTTCAAAGAAATTCATTTTTCTGGTTTAACTAATTAGCTGTAGGAAGAAGCAGATAACTTTTCTGTTTACACAAAAAGAACCACAGAACTGGATATCCTCTGCACACATTGATAACAAGTTAAATAAAAGATGTTTGCTACCTAATCTAGGGGATAAAGATTAATTTTTTGGTGGCAAAACACAGTCTTTTTCCAATGCCAATGTCTGAATAAAATCTAGGAGTTTTTCACCTGGAAATACATTAACCATTTTTTTTACTTGTTGGGATTTTTTAAAATATTGTGGTTATTCAATCTGTTACTCAACATTCAAACGGAAACAATATAGTGAAGGTTTATGGATCTAATTAAAGACTTTCATAAGTCAGTTTTTGCGTTGTGTGATTTATTTAATGTACCTGCCTGCATCCTTACCAGTACACAATAAATAATAATCAAAATGCACAACCTTTCCATAAAATCATCACATCATGAATACAGTATTAGTATCCTCATTATTTTGCATGACCACAGACAATGAATGGCCACTCAGTGAAGAACTGAAGTGATCTACAAAGTACATATCAGTTCTTCAGCTCTATTATTACAATTGCTTTCCCATTTTCTGTTAGGGACATAATCTTCTGGAAAAGGAGGGACACATCACATATTTGTCTGTGGAGAGTGCCACTTTAGAAAAGAATACTTGCTAGATTATCTGACTAACTGCACATCGGGGATGTGAATCTCTGTGGATTTAAAGCATCTCACAGATAAGCACCATGCTGGGTATCATACTTCAGCTTTACCAGCTGGTAAATGCATTCCTGCATTGCCAAAGTCATCAGGACTTTAGTCAGCAGCCACAGCGTCATCCGCAAGAAGCTTCCTTGCTACATTTCCTGGTCAGGAGCCATAAGAACTCTTTGGAGATCTGAATTTGCAGTAACATCAGTCACAAGTGCTGCCCCACACAAGGATTTTGATTAAGAGTGGTGAAACAGGACAGTGGTTTGGTTTGCGGGTGCTATAAAGACCGCCTGCCCTTGTACGTGAAGTTCTGTGGAGCATCATGCTGTGTTCCCTTGATGGGTTCAAAAGCTGAAATGCTTGAAGCGTTCAAACATGAGGCAACAATCGTCAACAATTTCATGTCCTTATACTATTGGTTTGCGCTAACCTCTCCCTATAGAATTATATTTATTGCCAGACATGTTCTACATATATATGAATATATAATTCTCTCTCTAATATGTATATTCTATAGATATATTAGAATACGTACATATGCCTGTGTGGCCACAACAATACAGAAAACAATGATCTCTGCAATATGTCATCCCCAGGAGGTAAAAGCAAGCACATCTCACAGGCTTTATGCTGCAAGCACCTTTGCTGAATTTGCTGTGTCATACAATCTCTAATGATTGCTGTGTTGTATCTAACTTCTAGTAAAAATCTGTGAAACCGAATAGAGCTCATGTTCCTAAAAGTAGTTGACAGTGAAATATGGCTGTAGCCATTGACTACATCTGTCAAAATGCCTGAGATAAATGTTGAATACTTGCCCGTTGACTGAGGATACTTCCATTTGCATCTATAGCATTCGTTTCCCTGTATTTCTGTCTTCTGGAGTAAGAACAGTCGTATCATCACACTCATCAGACAAACTGACATTAACAAGGACTACTGCTTGAAGTCTCAGGATAGATACCACAGATTCAAAAGTTCTTAGAAAATAATCTAGTTCTTCTCATTATGGAGATGCTGTATTTGAGGAGAGGATCAAGAGATATGAAAACAGAGAGGCAGGCTGACACAGGCGTTCTTCAAGCTGTACCTCTTCCGTAGATAACCACCAGACTCTAAGCCTCTTGAAGTCACTAAATCTTCGGCAGAATTTGAATACTACCCAAGGACATGTCAGTGCTGAAGGCTGTCAATCCAACATGGTCACTCATCACTTAGTTCTAGTTAGAAGACTTTAAATTCAGAAGACACCAATTTTAAAGCTTTTAATTCTAGGAATAATACTAAAATAAAGCAGAAGTGTTAAAACTGAAGTACTGCTGCAGATGAACGTATAACAAAGCACATGCTTTCACATTCACATCTGATAGAAGACCGTATGATATACACCTTTCTAATAACAATGTAAAAAATGCTAACTCATTAAAAGAATACTGTAACTATATTATACATCATGCAGCACGATAACAGAGCAAAGACTTTCACAATAGGTAGCATGTGAATAAAGGAAATGGTTGTATTAAAGGACATCTCTGGACTCTGGATAACTGAGAGCTTTATCTTGCTAACATTACAAATAAGGTAGCTGTACTGCACCATGTACTAATACGAAATTCAAAAATAGAGAAAGGAATCTTTTAAGTTTAGAAAAAAAGTGAAATCAATTAAAAATTTTAATTTTAAAAAATTTGGCTGGACTCTAAGTTGGGATCTCCTGTGACTAGATGTATGTCCCTTGCTAAGATTCTGGTCCCATTCAAGTGGCAGTATTCCCACAGACTTCTGAGACAGAATTTCAAATGTTCTACATTTTTCTCTGGATTTCAAAGAAGTCTTCCATAATTCAGAAAGATTTAGCTTTCTATGTCTATTCGGCATCTCTGAAAAATCTAACACTACTACTGCATTCACTTCTCACAGAAGCTGAAGAAGGACTGTAATGTGACTCTTTTATTACTATCACACAACACATACTCAGCATTAAAATTATGCTAGGTTCATGGGAACATGGACAACGAGTCAGCTGCTTGTTCAAGCTACACAAATTTATACCAGAAAAATTGCATCTACATGTGTGGTTTTGTGCTTGTACCTAGGACTGGGGACCGATTGGAGGGTAAGGGAGCAGAATAAGGAGGAGTAGATGGTGCTATGTCACCCATAGTCTTTCCTTTTCACCTCCTCCCAGTTAGTTTTGGACAGTCCAGTTCACATTATGGTGGAACTGCTGTGACTCTTGGTATCCTTCCTTCCTCTATTTCACATATCTAATTCTGTTAGACAGTTCAACTGGATTGGCTAAAATCTTCAAAAAAGATTAGGCCTGAGAGGTAATTTATTGCCATAAATAGAACCCTAAAAAGTATAAACAAGGCCCACCGTACATATGTTTTGTCTTTAAAGAAAGTCAACACCAGCAATGCTTACAGAACCATGCTCATCAAGAGATTACTTCACGTGTAGTGACGGGTCTCTCTTTACAGGAAATGCTTGCTCAGGAATGGCCTTTTCTAAACTGTGTCCTAAATTACACAGTGACTCAGAGGGCTGCCTGATTTCACAGTCAGACAACTAGCCAGCAACAGTAGGTTCCCCACCACTTTGGTAAAATCAACTACAAGCTAATATTAAGAGTAGTTTTTAAGCGAAATCCCAGAGCAACCAAAGGCACGGGCAGCTGTAATGGATGCTCTTCTGTTTAACAACAGTGTGCAATGTCTTTCATTTCTCTCCCAAGATTTTTATATCTCTGTACCAAGATGGCAGATATCACTAAGTGTTCACTCTGTGGAAATATCCTGAACTTTCTTCTTAAATCTTCTTTCTATGCTTCAGGCAATGGGGATGAAATGGAATTAGGAGCACAAATTGTCATTTCGATTTGTACCCACTGTAACTGCACTGCTTCATCCTCCACTTTCAATGGGCCTTGCTTTCTAACACAATACACATCTTATTTTTCTCTTTCACAGCAGAAAACCAATCATATCAACAAGGTTTATCATGCCACTAAATAGAAACACTACACTGTCCCCTTCTTCCCTGTAGGAGCAGTTTACAGTCTGGAATGTCCAGCCAGCTGGTTTTGAAGTGATGGAGGCTGCTGGCAGGGAAATACCCAGCAAAACCAAACGAAATGGCAACACCGGGAGCTACCTTCTGCCCTAGTATTCATGTATAATTCCTCAAGATGAGTTTTTGCCTTTTTTGTATTTTTCCTGCCACTGATGGGAGAGAGATACCTGTGAATAATTACACCTAATACAGCAGGTTTATCTAAAGACTGAACACACAATGGGTGGTGGAGTTATTGAGTGGCTAGTAAGCAGGGCCTGAGAGAGGATCACAGGGAAGAACACCTGGTATCAAACTAAACGAAGGTCTGTTGGGGTCTTGAAGAGTCACAGAAGTGCTGGTGACTGTCTTCTGGGTGGCACGGGATTTTTTACCTTCAAGCCAGTATGTTACCATGTCTCCTTTCCCCTAAGGAAGAAAATGAGTCATGGGGTTATAATACTACCCATCATTTATGTAATAATCTTCTTATTACAACTCAAAGCAAGTCCCGAAAGTAGACTGATGTGCCTGTCAGCTATTTTACATACAGGAAAACTGATGCATAAAACTTTTCATTAAAAGATAGTGGCAGCACTATGGATTAAAACAATTCTTCGAAGTCCCATCCAAAACTAGGTCAAGAAGTATGTTAGTCCTCTTATGGAACTCTTATGGTGACTTATGATGTCTCTGAGTGACTTTTTCTGATTTCAAGCAGTTACAACAAAGCAACATGCCACACAGTACTTCCAAGTTTAAGTCTTTCATCTCTGAATTATCAGGGTTGTCCCATGAACAAGCCCATGGAATTGGTCCTGGTTTAAAAGTTGAGCCTGCTCTCTTCAGTGGGAGGAAATAGTCTAACCCAAGGACTCAGACACAGAGGACTGCATGGGTTAAAATTCAGGGACTCTAGGGTTCTTTCACACTCTCCTCCCTGAAAAGCTGAGTATAAATGTTGCATACACACCTTGACTTGTAAATTCCCACGGCATACTAACACATACTCTCCAATCTGCTCCAACAGCTGGTATGCACTTGAACTGCACTGTATTTTAAAAGCTGGACAGAGAGATAATTGTTATATTATTGTAACAATTTAAACGTCTAAGACAGACCCATCCCCCTCTGTGTGTCAAAAGAGTTCAAGACTCATTAATGAACTCCCCCTTGCTTTTTTCATGTCTTTGCTGTCATTCCTCTGTTATTTGAAATGTTCACACACAGGCTCCAGTATCCTGGGCTCTTTGTGAGGGCATCTCAGGACAAATACGTGGCTGTCAACAAACACTACTCTTCACATCCTGCATCTAATATTATTTGTCTGCTCTTCACAGCTGCCTGGCTGGAGTTACTGATAAGCACCCTTTTGATCTTGCAAAGTAAACCATACATAGTTCTAACTCCTGGTCAATAACGAGCCAGCGCTTTCTATGGACATACAGTTTTCAGCAAAGCCTAAATGTTAAAGAAACTGCCATCCTTGCTCTGTCTCCAAACCTGTAAATAAAAATGGGGAGAAGACACAAGATTACCATAATTCCACCATTTTTTTTTAACAATGTGGTTTTTCCTTAGTTAAGAATTTACCTTCATGTAACCCTGGCTGTCATGCCTTTTGCATATGATGGAGGAAGGACCAAGGAGGAAGATAGACAGAACAAATTCTGAATACCCCTACTTCTGTCAGAAAACAAAATTTTGCCAAAATTTGGAAAATTGCCAAAAAAAACCCAGTTTTTTTTTCGCCTTTAACATTCTGCGACAGAGTAAATCATCAGCTTTGTTGTTTGAAAAAGATCCCAGATGATAATAAGACTGGCTAAAATTGTCTTACTGATTTTTCTTACATCAGAAAATGACGGTTTTGTAATTTCTTTGTTTGTTTGCTTAGAAGTTTTTTATTGAAAGTCTCAAAACACCCCCTGTAGACCAGGAAATATACATTTCAACATATCCAGATACATATCTCTGAAATACTCTTTCCAGTAGGTGTGTGATTTTTTAACTTGGTCACCTTGCTTGGGAACAAGACACTAGCACTTGCATTCCATATAACATCAATTTTCATTTACATCGCTAGTAATTAATTGATCTATTTTAAAGTGATCATTTTAGGGTTAAAACATGTTAATGTAATTTGAGATCCTCAGCTATACGTGGCTAGAGAAAGGGGGAGAATTAAAGAAAGCCTTAAAAGATAAGAAGCTCCATCTTTATACTTAAGTTTATAGTGTTGATGAGCCATATTAGAAATAGACTGACATATAGAACAGAAGATGAAATATGAAGAATGATGAGATGATACAAGGAGCCTGAAAGGAAGAGGAGGAGAAGGAAAGGAGTTATCTGGGAGACTGACAGAAGGAAAATGAAGTTATATGTCTTCCACTCAGGCTAGCATTTGCTTTGGAAAAAAGTATAAAGTGGTGAGAAGTAATGGATCGCAGTTGATTCTAAAATCCCCAGGCTAAACTTTCAAAGCCATCATGTAGGACCACTCCTCTGCCTTTTTGCCTTGATATTAGTGGATCATGACAGATGTTGAAAGCATCACTTTTTATCATTAAATTAAACTTGAAAACACGTTGGATTTTGCCTAATTCAAATCCATTTACAAAGCATTGAATGTGAGCTATAAAACTATTCAGCTTCATTTCATGAATGAAAGAAACAAAAACAAGCCAACAAGGTTGTTCGACCTTGAATCACTCCCTCATTCTTTTTTTTTTTTTTTTCAGTTCTTGTAGGTCAGGCTAAAATGTTTCAGAAGTTGAGCTTCAAATGCTCATACTGGCTAAAGATGAAGCTTGCTAACTAAACAAGGAGCTCTTATCTCCTGGGAAGAATTGAGGATATTCCCATGATTTAATCTCTAGAGATTTCTGTCTAATCTCTTTGCTGGAGGACACATATATAATCTTCTATACTGGTTAAAGACAGACACAGCCTTTCATTTTATCTGATTCTTACCCTTTTTTATTGTAGAGAACTTCAAAGCCATGAAAATCCCTCTCTGAGACTTGGGCAATGAAGGGATCTTGTTACAAATATCACTGGTATAATTTGCGCATAGGCAGACTGGACCCTCCTTACAGGATTTGCAGTCATCTAAACAGGACAGGACTCAAAACTTAGCATAACATTTTTTCAGATCTCATTAAGGGATGGTCAAAACCACATCTGCAGTTTGTTTCTTGTTACCTTCACTGGTAGATTCCATCCTGGAAGCTGTGTTCACAGTATCTCCAAATAAACAATAGCGTGGCATTTTAGTCCCAACAACTCCAGCTACGACTGCCCCTGTTAAAGGAAAGAAAACAAGATATTTAGTGTTTTTAAATCACATAATCAGTCATACAGCCTCATGGCTGCTTCCTACATTACCTTATATGTCATTCATTAACAAGATAAAGATGGAGTGTCAGTATTGTCTTATATGGGTTATACATCTGACTTACAGATGGCTTCCAGAGCCATGGATGGAATTGCAAAAGGGCTTCAAAGTAGAACAGTGGGGAAGTGACGACAGGATGGAGGTAGTGTGCATGAATTAAGGCACCTGCAGAATCATGTTTCAACACAACAACAGAATATTTTGAGTGGCAGTGAGATAGGAATGCTGCCAATAGTAGTTGTGCACGCAACACTCACTAGTCACGTGAAAAACCAGGACCACAAAGTAACCTGCTCCTGCTGAAGGCAGAAAAGGAGCATTTTGATTCCTTCATGTCAGCCTCAGGGGATTTAAAATATAAAAGATAAGATCTCTTGCTAAGACAATGTAAGCCACTTAATTTGCAGATGCTGGTCTGCACAGCACATGTCCAACTCTGGCTGTCTATCAAGAAGGAGTTGCAATTTCACTACAGAAACATTTGTCAAACCAGAGGAGGACTCTTTTGCAGGCCTCTCAACATACCTGAATGGATTCCTGCTCTTATCTTTAGGAGAGTGTTGGGCTTGTGTGGAATCTTAAAAGTCTTGCAGACATCCAGAAGGTCTAAAGCCATGCTTGCAATCTCACCTGCATGAAGGATCCCGTTCTCTTTGGGTACTCCAGACACCACCATATCTTAACACAACAATGCAACTGTGTTAACCCTTGGCATTACACACAGATTTACCAGAGGATGCTGCCCAAGTTAGAAAAAAATAAACCCCTATTCCTTTATATCCTGCAGCACAATTGTGCCCTGCTGAGCAGAGAAAGCCAGAAACAAATGAAAGACAGGGCAACAGCTCATGTGTAATTACACTAGCTCTGAAAAATGTTGGATTTCCTTCTTACTTTTCCATAAGATTTATTCCCTCCTACCCTTTGTTCCTCCCTCCCTCCATTGAGGATTCTTGAAGTGGAACAGGTAGTGGAAAAGTGGCTGTTCAATACCTTTTGTCTTTGGGCAGATATTATAAAGACGGAGAACGATTCCCACTAGACATTGTCCTATGCTTCCTGCACTGACTCTTACTGTGTAGGAGAAGAGACAGATCTCTTCAGAAGCCCTCAGGTGCATTTGTTCAGGAATTTTCTGGTCCAGAATGTGCTCAACCTTGCCACAGAAAAAAAAGAGTGGGTTTTTTTCCACATCTCTTACAGGATTTCCTGTCTGTCTCATCCAACAATCCTGCTAGATTCTGCTAGGTTTTTGGTGGAACTCAGTTTTAATGGTAGACAATCCACAGCAGACTCCCATGATAGCAAATAGAAAGTAATTTTCCTAAAAATCCAAAAAGAAGAGGAAGCCAAGCCCCTACAGAGTATTAGGAGAGAGAAGGTTGTCATGGTCTTTGCAAAAAAGACAGAGATAATAAAGCTTATGGAATGGCATCTATGCTCCCATGTAGATGGCAAGTTTTTCAGTTGTGTTCCTGTGAAACAGAAGTTGGCCACTGGGATTATTCTGTTGCCAAGGTTTTAAGTCAGACCATATAGGTCATAGGAACAAAATAAACATCAGTGGTAGTTGACTCAACTCATTTGTCAGGGCTCGGCTAGGACTTCTCCCCTAACTGTTTTCTGTGGTCTTCCCAGTGGTAATAAGACTTCCAAATCTCCTTCATCTGTTTTCCTTGTCACCAAATCAGTCTCTATCCTGATGAAATACCCATGGCCCATCATTATCCACAGCTCAAGGTACTTACAGGCATCTCCTATTGTTTCCACCTTATAGACATCATAGTTATCTATGATTTCATCAAAAGTGGTATAAAGCTTGTTCAAGAGATCTACCACTTGGTAAGGTGTGCTGCTGCTGGAAAGCTGAGTGAAGCCAACAATATCACTGTTAGAACACAACAAAAAGAACATGCTCATCCACTGTCTTAATGATTGCAGATTGGTAATCCTAAATACACAGTAACAATTTCTCAGTGGAACTACCTCACAGAATCACAGAATCACAGAATGACAGGGGTTGGAAGGGACCTCTGGAGATCATCAAGCCCAACCCCCCTGCCAGAGCAGGGTCACCTTAGAGCAGGTTGCACAGGAACGCGTCCAGGCGGGTTTGGAATGTCTCCAGAGATGGAGACTCCACCACCTCTCTGGGCAGCCTGTTCCAGTGCTCTGCCACCCTCAAAGTAAAGAAGTTCCTCCTCATGTTGAGATGGAACTTCCTACACTCAAGTTTGTGCCTGTTACCACTTGTCCTGGCACCACTGAAAAGAGCCTGGCCCCATCCTCCTGACACCCACCCTTTAAGTATTCATAAACATTGATAAGATCCCCCCTCAGTCGCCTTTTTTCCAGACTGAAAAGACCCAAGTCCTTCAGCCTTTCTTCATAAGAAAGATGTTCCCATCCCCTAATCATCTTGGTAGCCCTGTGCTGCACCCTCTCCAGCAGTTCCCTGTCCTTCTTGAGCTGGGGAGCCCAGAACTGGACACAGTACTCGAGGTGTGGCCTCACCAAGGCAGAGTAGAGGGGGAGGATGACTTCCCTCGACCTGCTGGCCACCTCTTCTTGATGCACCCCAGGATGCCATTGGCCTTCTTGGCCACAAGGTCACACTGCTGGCTCATGGGCATCCTGTTGTCCACCAGGACTCCCAGGTCTCTTTCCACCGAGCTGCTCTCCAGCAGGTCAGCCCCAGCCTGTACTGGTGCAGGGGGTTATTCCTCCCCAGGTGCAGCACCCTACACTTGCCCTTATTGAATTTCATAAGATTTCTCTCCACCCAACTCTCTGCCTGGCCAGGTCAAACCTCAGCCTTCTCTTTTTCAGTATTTCTTTCACTAAGGATCTTATAGAATAGTGTTGTCTTCAAGCATTTATTTAAACTGAAAACAGATTCTTACTATTTAAAAGGACTCACTGACCTAAGTCTTTTTGCTTACCAATGCAGTAAGCTTTTTTTACAGCTAGACTTTAATCTGTGACATACTAAGTAGTCTTCAATTTGGGGTTGTGTACAAATGAAAAGAGGGAACTTAATAGGGAAGTGAAGCAAAGACATGCAATTTATATGTTGCTTCATGCCCACATAACAAATCAAAGACTGTAAATCCATGTGGGCTCTAAGGATAGAAAAGTTTTCTTTACACAGCCAAATACTGGAAACTTTACTTAGGCCTATCTTATGAAACATACATGCATGTGTGTGTAACACACATAAAGTGACATACTGATGTGTTAGTGCTCCACAGTAATCTCATTTTTTATTTAAGTGATTATAATGAAAAATGGAGAGGTGTGAGAATTTAGAAAGACGCTCATTTGGAAAGTCAAATGTTGCCACCTTGTACAATAAATGGCAGTTTAGATAGATAGAAATTCTGTATTCAGTTAGGAGCTTCACCTCCACTGGAAGCCTAGAATTTTCTTCAGTAGCAGTCATTTCTAGTCCTATCTTTCATTTTTGTTTACCTGAAAAAGATGGTGGCACTTAAGTAACTTTGAGCTTGTGCATGTTTTCCCTGCCTGAGATCATCTGCTACTTGTTTCGGCAACATACCTGTTGTAGAAAGTAGAGCAACGTTACTCTTTTGTCATGGATCAAAGCACACAATAAACGGAACACGTTTGTTTAAAGGTATAAAAGCAATGTTCATAAATATGAAATATTCTAAAGGTGAAAGCACTCTTTAGCATCAAAATCTGCTTTGCTGCAATGTGAGAATTCACAGTAAATCTCTCTGATAACAAGTCCATATTTTTTTGATGACCCATAACTTTTAGTTCAAACAAACCAATATATAAGCATTCCAAGTCGGAGTAAGGTTGGATTATAATAGTGAGACTTGAGATATTACTAACTCCTTATTTGTCAGCTCTTTGCTAGTGTTTTCTTCCTGTGTTAGATTTGTTTACTATCCTCTGATTTTTTTTTATCTTCTTCATTTCTAGTATCTTGCACTTTCACAGGCTTTTTTTCTCCTATGTGTTATACCTGTTCCTTTATCCCTTTTTTCTTGTGGAATTTCAGAAGATATGCTGCCATCAAAAGTAACCTCATCCCAAAAGCAATTCCCCAATATTTATAACTATACAGAAGGACTGTCAAGCAAGATCAAAGTGAAAGCACTATGGATGCTGGAGCAACAGGTCTCAGATGAGTGCACTGATTTTCAAGGGTAAAATATAAACAGTAGCAAAATATCTTTACAATTTTGCAAGGAACAAGTAAATTAATTAATTGCCAACTAAATGTTATCTATTAAATAATCATCTGTCAAAATTTTTTTGTTTGTAGTCTATCTATTAAAATGAAAATATTATCGAGAAGAATATCGAGTATTTTTGCTGTATAACTTACTATACAACAGACGATCAGTCTTCTGTTTTTCATGCATTAAATCCTGGGTTCTCTCCGCAACTACTATCTCCAGATGTTTGCTATATTTCTCCATCTAAATAACATAGAGAATTGCATAAAATAATTCTTTGTTACCAAAATCAAAGGTTTCCAAGTCTCAATCTTTTATCAAAAGCTCACAATGATGTTTCATAACCTATCCTGCTACAGTACGCTACGTTTTTTGCATCCTTGCTCTGTGTGAGACAACAGGCTGTGGAGGCAGGAGTCTCTTTCACTGCTGATGGGCTTAAGATACTCTGCTCAAAATGCATCTGTAAACATGTTGTTTGTGGCATGCAGGGATTCTATACCCCTGGTACTGTAAGACCACCACTGAATCACAGGAAAAGGGAAGTATAGTTTCCTGCAAGTTCTTTAAAACACAAATGACATTTGACTGAAGAAACAAAAGTTTTCAGTCCCAAAGAAGTTGAGAAAGTTAAGAAAAACTGACAGAAATGGAATGAGAAGGAAAGCTGAGTCTCAAGCAGAACTGCAGCTACAATCAGCCCACAGAGGTGAATGAATAACTGTTCTCATCAAAAAAGGGGGTATGAGATCAAAAAACAAACGTGAAAGATAGAGGTGAAACTTATTGCAAGTGAGCATATTGACTTGGACTGAATTAAAAAACTTAATTTACCAGAGTCATCATCATGTCAACAGGGCTAACTTTATTAGGATTCATCTTGTATAACATTTTCTTGACTTGTTCAAATGTCGGCCTTTGGGCTGGATTATTTTTTCTGCACCTTCTGATTAACTGCAGCAGGGAAACAGAGTGAGAAAAGCAAACAGCCTTTTGTCATTCCAAGCACAGGCAGTGTTTCAAATTCATACTACTACTTTCTTGATGCAAACTGTCCATGTGAAGCCCTATCTGCAGCTGGTGAAAAGTGGCAGGGCTATGCTGAGGTCTCTGGCGTTCTACAGATGTTAATTCATGAAAATGCAACTGGGGCAAAACACGAATTAGATGTTCACATTCATTATGCCAAACACTGCTCAAGTTCTTGTCTTATGTTTTAAGACAGTGTAATACTGTTGGAGTCACATACTGCTTTCAGAGGGCTTATCTGTACACAAAATTAATAAGAGATTAAAAACTCAACTGCTTCTTAAGAATATTAACTCCCAACTAAAATCCAGTGTTGCTTTTGAGAAGTTTGTTACATCTAGGTTGCTACAAACCACTAAAGGTGAATTACATAGCGCTCAAGCTGAAACAAGGATGCCACAATCTTGTTCTGATTTAATTGAACTGGGATGGGGTGTACTTTTTTTTATTAAGCAGTTTGAGGCTACTGAACACATAGATCTTTTGCATGAGAATCAAACCAAACTCATACTTTGCCTATACATACTTCACTATTTAAAAGTCCTTTGCCAGTAAGCTAAATAGATGATACTGACTTAAAATATGTATGGAACTCAACACTTTATAATAAAATGAAAATGCACAAAAATCAATGATTGACTATTAAAAACATCATTTATTACACTAACAATTTGAGGGGACAACTGAAACTTTCAATTTGTCAGAGTGACTTTTTTTATTAAGGATATGAAAGCATTTCATTGTGCCTTTTTTGAGACGTACTTCTTGACTTCTGGGTTGCTTATACTCATCAAAGGTAATATTGCCATAAAAATTCTGTGACCTGTCTTAAATTCTCTTCAATAAAGAATTTTTGTGCACAATATTGTATCTTACTCACCTCTACGTAATCTGTGGGACATGGGCAAGAATTCTCAGCCTTTCCTGAAATTAATTCTGCCAAAGGTGGACACCAAGAATATTCAGCTGAATGCACATCATCTTTCTAGAGAAAAAGGGGTTAAACAATGTTGAAAAAAGTGCTGTGTTTTTCATACCGTCCTTCGAAAAGATATTACTATGATCATCATTACTTTTATGACATCTTCCCTATCACTTCCAGATCAGATTTTTAAATGAGAGTACAAGAAAAACAAAACAAAACAAAACAAAACCCAAACAAACAAAACCAAACAAACAAACAACAACAACAACAAAAAACGAAACCCCAAACAAAAAAAAAAAAAGAAAAAAAAAGAAAAACAAGGTTATAACCCAGTCTAAACTGGGTGGTCTTGTCTAAAAGCTTTTTCATGGCTGAGAGACTTTAATCTCAGGGTCTATGTGAGGTAAACAACTTTTGAAATAAATGAATACCTGGCAAGATATTGGGAAACTTCTAAAAAACCACAAGGCCTACATTAGTCTATTATCACAAACTGTCAGAAATGGAAGAATGGCAGTTTCAGTTCTTCGTTGTTAGAAATCTTGTTAAGCAAATTATTTCAGACAGAACACGGTTACATATCCAGAACATCTGGTTTCAATTTCAAGGTGCACTTTTTATGTTTACCATTTAGCACTGACTACAAGACACATGCAAAGACATTTTCATTATGGAGAGCAGCTTATTTGCTTTTCTAGCTTATCCTTACTACTGCAAGACTTCACTGAAAGGGCCTGTGCATGGCAGGAAAGGGAAGGAACATCAGGAGAAAAAGGAAGATGTTACGGCAAAGATGCAGTTTCTCAGAGTTTGGTTTGTATCTTCAGCATAAACAGCATCAAAATTGTCATGCAAACTTCAAAATTCATCTTTACTTACTGGCATAGGGTCACTTCTTGTGGCAATTTCTAGTAAAATGATGGCATAACTGCAGAATGAAAGCAAAACAAAATCTTAATGAAATAACAGTTAATGGAGTCATTGATTTCCTTGTTCCATGATTTCTTACTCTTCCCCATTTTATGACTGAAAGCCTACTATCCCAAAAGAGAGGATGGCAACAGTGCTGCTATCAGTTACTAATCTGCGTTTTCAGAGATGTGTCACTGATCTCTGGACATAGCTCTCCACTCTCACCCAGAGATGAAGCATTTGAATTTGATGAACAGCAAAGAAATTTTCTCTGGAAGAATTAATAGAATCCAGAGGGCATATGGGCAGGCACTTACGTGATACCTATCAATTAAATATACAGGACAGGTTTGTGCTGTAACCAAGGGGCAGGAACAGGTTCATCAGGATCATCATTTGGAGAAGTGGCTTTTTTTCAGCATAGATCACAGTTCTGGAAAATCTCCATAAAGTCAATGATGAGACAGTGTGCACAGAGTAGATCTTTTACAGTAAGTGTTTTGATGCTTCTTTCTGAATTGTATTTTCATCATCATCATCTTCCTCAGATGAAACAAGGTCAAACACATTCATCAAGGCGAAGAATGGAAAAAATAAGGTAACAACTGGGTGTTCAGTCTCCTTTTGAACTCACTAGAAATCTTTCACAACAGTGATCTCTAAAAAGCCAGCACTTCCTCCAGCCAACAATCCTGATAAAGATGCTCTTACCTCTTTATGTATTGAAACTGTGTAATAATTAACTCCCCACATGCATCTCTACTTGATAACATTTATGTTTATGGGGAATATTGGTTTGCTATCTGTTGTATTGCTAATGGTTGCTTGGTTCTGTAAGGCATTCTAGCTCTATAATGGGGTATGTCTATATATTTTTCAGTCCACTCATTGACCACCAATGGCAAATAAAATAATGTATAAAAACCATTCTGAATAATGTTTATGAATATTAATTTTGGGTGATTTGGTAGTAGAAAGGAATACCAACCCTGGTGAGACAGCAAAGGTGAAATAGATTTTCAAGGAGAGTAGTTAGATGATGGTATCTCAAATAAAGCAGTATTAATTTCATTCATCTTCTGCTCAAAAAAGTCCTAACATAGTGGATAGTGAAATTCGCACAACGATTACAAATCAAGAGGAGCCAATCTAGGAAAAACTGTGACTTCAGCTCAAACAGGAGCTGCTTTCATGCTCCTGTTCTCATTTCCATTTTAGCTTTCCCATCTGACCAACACATTCCCTGAAGAACTTTAAAAGAAAGTGATTCATCTGTAAGAGCACAAAAAATTACAAGTCCCGTTCCCGCAGTTTCTACTCATTATTTATTTGGGCCATACCTTCAGGAACATTAATGGAACTTTTGCAAAGATAGAAACTGAGGATTTCAAGACTGGGACATTGCTCCGCGGCCAGTGAGCCCACATACATGTATCAGGAAGGCTTAGCACCTGCTCATATCATCAAACACAAACTGTGTGAAAAAAACAGGTTCTGAAGAATAGCTCAGTTGAAAAGACAACCCTTTTAATGTTAGACGGTACATCTCCATCTTTGTTCCCTGACTGCACATTGTTCTTCTCCTTTTTCTGATTTAATTTCTTGCTGTTTTTTCTTTTTTACCAAGAAAGGATAAACTGCAGTACAACAAAAGAAGACCTTGATTTTGCACATGCAGGGACTGAGAACAAGATAGATTCAGAGAGCATAAACTGGATCTGTCAAAAGTTCATTCTAGTCATCTACGATATGAGCAAATCAGCTCTTAGAACTATTTTAAGGGGAGTTCTTGGCAAGAAATGGCTTCAGGAGGCCAGGTTGCCTGCAAAGTCAAGTAATGATATCTAGCCTGAACAGGAGCAAAGCGTGAACCAGGCAAGCACCAAGGAAACACTTTCTAGAATGCATTTTGGCTGGGGGGCATGATAAACTGCAATGCACAAAACAATCCTAAAATTACTGCTTATTTGGAGCACAGAACATTCTAAGACCAGTCCATGTTGAAAAAGTAAAGACCGACCAGCACAGGACAAATGACAATAGTCAGAAGCATCAACACAGTGACAAACTGCCTTTAGCTGACCTATTTTGAAGCAAATTCTAAGGGCATGTTTAAGCCTATAGATATAAATACTACTGAGACCTCAAACTCTTGCTTACATAATCTGATAGAATGGATTACAATTAATAGTGTTCTAGCACATTGTATACGCATACATTTCTTTACAAGGGAATAACCATAGAATCATACAATAACATGGGTGGGAAGAGACCTTTAAAGGTCATCAAACAATGTGTATTAATCCAGTAAATCTTACATATAAAATCGTGTCTTTGGTCCGTATTGTTTTAATGAATCCTAATTGAAAAAAGGGGAAGATTTAAATAACATTTTCAGTTTCTACAAGTAATTTTTCAATAAAAGTCCCATAGGAGTCACTTAAGGCAGTAGGAGTTTGTCATAACCTAGTGTGGGCCAGAGTAAAACTCAGAGCTTTTGACGAAGGCTATAATAGCTACTCTTTGGTAATTGTTATTAAAAAACAGTGCTAAAAACCATGCCTTTTTCCGCTCAATGGTGTGGCACTATCAGCATGTCAATCTCTAATTGAATTACAGTTCTTTACATTCTGTTAGCTACCAAAGTCACCAGGAAATAGAAGACTTCTCTAGGCTGGGAATGTGGCAAGAAAAAGTAAGAGAAAAGGGCCACAAAACAGCTGGTACTATCACTCTGCATTTTCTCCTTTCGAATGCTTTCAACAAACTACTGGAAATAAGCAGACAGAGGAAATATGATTGTTACGAAATAGAATACACCAAGAACACAGTGATTTACCCACTTAATACAGAAAATTCATAGGATAACCAAGAAATATAGGTAATTTTTCAAAAAACCCTAATTCAATGACTTTTTCATTGGATTATTATTCCCTGGAAGTTCAATTGTAATCCTGCTTATCTGAAAAGTGGTTGGGTAGAAGCTACCCATCACTGGCAAGGCTAAACATGATAGCCAAATAAGCCATTGCAAAGTGATCTCCTATAAAGGCTTTTGAACGGAAAGGATGGAGCTGTTCACTAGTGCATCCATTTCTTTTTGCTGCTTCTGTTTCTCACTGCAAATCAAATATTGTCACTGTGTGTATGCAGCAAAATGATTTATTGACACTAATTATACAATTATGGGATGTGTATGTGCATTATGACATCCTGGAAAATTGATGCTATTAACTTTTAAGGTACTGCCATTATTGAAAATAATCTACTTTTTCATAAGAAACAGCAACAAAAAAGGATTACTAGATAACATCAGATATTTATACATTTTTTATCTACCAGTCCAGAGTAACTCATTAAACGTATAAATCATTAGACCAACTCTACATTTATATAATGTCAGTGAATTCAGTATTTGGTTATCTACCTTGAAAGAGAAGATCCTGTGATATCTATGCTGTTCTGTATTGCAGGATCAATCCTTTTTACAATATAGTCAAACATATACCTGGGGTGAGCACAGAATTACACTGAACATGATTGTGATTAAGGAATCCTCAATTTGAGATGGGATTATTAAGTGTGAGAAATAGGAACAGTTAACTACCTGTAGACATCTGCCATAGAATTGGGTTCAAAGTCTGAAAGGGAATGGATTTCAGGAGCTGTGTAAATCTGTGTCAAATGCTGCTGGTGTGAGCTTGACGCATCAGAAGAATCTTCTTTTCTGTATGACTGCAAACCATAATCTAACATGGAAGAAAACACAAATCAAACTACTCAGCAGGTACTTCTCTGAAACACATGCATTAGTAGACAGTAACGCACCTTGTGTAAGGGAATTAATTTTCCCTATTTGAAATATACATCTTAGTCTAAAAATAGTGTGTGTCTGGTGGTCTTTTCCCTCTAAACCAATTGTAAATATAGGATCTGGAAACCAAAAATTTGGGTGAGACTGCATAACACCAGGGAATTTGAACTATATAGACCAGGAATTTGAACTATATAGTCCCTTTCAATCAGAATTATTATATGATTCTGGAAAATTATATTCAGAGAATAGTCTCACTTCAGGACAAGAATTAGCATGCAAATGCAGGTTTTTGTTCTACTCGTCCCCTGATCCTTTTCTATGGTGGCAGATTGCTATAGTAATTACTACTGAAAATCAGATGGTGGGATTTACTTGCACACCACTAGCTTCAGAAGAAATAAATAATAATAAATAATTGTGAAACATCTTTGCAGGTATATTTTTAGCCTAACATAGAAGAGATTCTCAGCATGTATCTCAGCATCAGAGAGGAGAAAAAACCAACTGACTTCAGCTTTCTTTCTGATATAAACAGCACTTTGCTGAGTGTATGGGAAGGCAGAATGCAGGTGTCTGGTTTTGTCTGGAGTAACGTCTAATCAAGATGATCCTAGAGCTTCATTCCTTATGTTGGAGGTCACTGGAGTTTTTCAAATAACTCCCACATTGGTTATTTGTGAGGTTTGTTTAATATTATTGCATCCAGATAAACCATGAATATTGGAAGTCTCTACAGTCCTGCCAGTTAACTTCTGAACAATTTCACAGAGATCTCATTTAATTTAGAGGAGCTGTGGTAAGGTGATTCAGCTGATGTAATCCAACTATCTCCATTTTTCATGCTTTTCTCCAGAACAGGCTCTAAGCAAAGTAGGCAGTTCTGAAGGCAGCAGAATATGAAAAACAAGTTGGAGAAGCAGGCATGGCCCTGTGTAAGAGCCTTAGTCATAGGATGAGCCATTGAAAGACAAATCTGTTGCTGCTGGGTTTAAGATGACCGTGGGTTATAGAGTGTGATAACTGCTTTGGGGAGGAAGCAGAAGAGATGATCGTTGCTTTCATTCCTTTTGGCAGCTGCAAACTAAACTAGACTCTCCAGTGGTTTTCCTGTTCCCACAGGCTGTCTTCCTGTACCAGGAGCAAACCAGACCAGTAGCTCTCTCTCTGGGAGAATACAATTCAATTTTGTGTACAGGACTAAAAATCTCTGAATTGAGCCTGCATTTCTCCATGAAGCTACCTTTTGTTTGCCAATCAGTCAGCATTATTCGATGTCTTTACAGCACTGCCCATGGCTCAAGTTTTCTCTCTGTATCAAAACTGAGGATGAGACAGAGTTTCTGTTCAGGCTGATGTTGATAGACTCCATCATTTGTGGGATCTGATGTGTGCATCAGTGGCACATGTTAAATGACTCGACATGATAACATAATATGAAACTCGTTTCAGCACAGGGCACTTCTAGTGAAGGCTGGTATAGTCAGCATTTCCACATGAAATGCCAACAAGGAGGTGCTTGGGAGGAATGTTGAGTGTGAAATCTATATGCATTAGTGGGTTAACTGGACAGTTTTGAAATTTTGTTTCTTATCTTCTCTTTACCTGCAATTTTACAAACCCATCGGTCATCTATCACACAGTTACTAGACTTCAACCGTCCATGATACATTTTGTGGTGGTGAAGATAGGCCATTCCTTGCGCAATATCAGTAGCAAAAGAAAACCTGAAAGACAAAAAACAATGAGCTAGTATTTCCACTAAAGCTTCACTCAAGAGTGGTTCCAAAGGCTACTGAAGTTGACAGAAAGCCTCCCTATGACTGCTATAGCTTTCAATTTGTGCCCCCATGCTCATTTTTCCAAAACACTTAAGGTGGGTTGCTGAAAGCCCTTAACTCCCACTCAGTTGTCTAAGTCCACAGGCCTTTAGCCTCTTTTAGAATTGTTGACTTTCTTCTAGAAATTCCCAGTACCTTTGTATTCTTGAGAGTGCTTTCAAATGTTTACAAGAGAAACAATTTTTTATTAACTTTCTTACTTTATTTGGAGGGTTTCCTCCCTTGCAATCTTTTTCTTTGCTGAAGGCAAACATAAGGCAGAAGTAGAAGGAGTGTGCCAAGAAGATTATTCCCAAAAAACCAATGTCATTGCCTTTGTGGAAGTTTTATTGACAATGTGAAGTCATTTTCTATAGTGGTAAATATAATAAAGTGTTTGTAGGTATGCTAATCATTTCATCAATGTGTTTTCACAAATATACGCACTGATTTTTAATTAAATGGGTATGCCCTAGATATTTGGCCACAAAATGAAGCCACATGGGAAAAAAGGTTTAAAAACAGTTTTGCAATATAACTAGAGATGGGTTGAAAAAGCCATTGGCTTAGCATGACCAGTGCTAAACATATGATTGCTTAAAAATCTAGAAGACAAGTTGGGCTCGATATTTGAGTTCGCTTGCTTTTTTTCTTCTTCATTCTCTCCATATCACAGTGCAGGCCTGTCTATCCAAGGACTTTATCTAAAATTAACGTCTTGTCCTAAGCAGCACATAGCATATTTTGTATCGTTTAGCTTTTCAAAAGTTTTTTGTACCTGAAGCCCCAGTTCAAAGGAATGTCTTCATTGAACAGAACATCATTCAGGCTGCCCTTGGGGCAGTACTCTGTCACAATGGCAACGTTTGGGACTTCTATACAACCTCCAATGAATTTGCAGAGATTGGGATGGTCGAGTTCCCTGTGAAAATGAACAGAAATCACAGAATACCAGTAATTTTCATGGATGGCCCTCCTGCTTTTTGTAGAATAACTGGAAAACCAAGTGGCTTGTCTCACAATGTAGAGAGAAAAGTAAAACAGGTATAAGGAGATTTTGATCTGGTGTCAAAGTTTGAAAGAAAGAAGAATGTGAATTTACAGTCAGATTCAGATAGATTTTAACCCCTGAAGAACCAGTGTAAAGATGGAACAACATACACTTCTCAAGTTTCACTTCTTACCTCACTTGCTTTACTTCTTTACGTATGGATTTGGACAGTGTGAATGCCTTCTTCATAATTTTCTTTATGGCCACTCTTCTACCGTCGCTGAAACAGAATGAAATGCTGTTCACAGAGTTTTAGGCCAACTTCATAAGCCAGCCAGGCTACAAAAATGGACTGCATATTTTTTCTAGAGTGGGCAGCTTTGTATCTCTAGACATGAAGTACAGAATTTAAGCATGTTCATATGTGGGTGTAAATCTGAATCTGAGTACATGACAGGTGACAGGACCCTGTTTCTATCATAAGGGAAGCATTAGTGACTACATTCAAGCATCCTTGATCTGTGGATGACATTTGGAACATAAGAGTGCCAGAGTCAGTTGAGGCAGCTGGATGATGGAATAGCAGCAAAGAAAATGTCAGAGCTAGTGAAACATACTCAGGAACATTGCTGCTATCCACTGCTTCTGTCTACTGTTTTGGAGATCCGCCACTGATACTTAACATCCTTTTGTTCTCAAGATGAAGCATTCTCAGCAATGAAGCAGCTGAGTTTGATAGACAGCAAAGCAGTTTTCCTTGGAAAAATAAAGGAATCCAGTGGAGATACATGCAGGAATTTAAGTGATACCCACCATATAAATACGGAGTACAGGGTCTGTAGTGTAGCAGATGTACGTGCATTGCCAATGAGACTGAACACCCCATTCTTACATCTTTCACCCTTGATCAATGTGTTTGACCTTGATTCATCTGAGGAAAATTATGATCATGAAAATGTCGTTATTCAGAAAGAAGCAACAAAAATGCTTACTGTAAAAGATCTATGCTGGACATGGTGTCTTATCAATGAAGTGGCTGTGATTTTCCAGAACAGTGATCTATGCTGAAAAGGCAGCTACTCCCCAGCCAATGATCCTAAGTAAGCTCCTCAGTCCTGCAAAGCACAGATCCTGCCCTGTGTATTCAAATGGTAGGTATTACTTCCGTCTTTGCAAATGTTCCACCCCTAATTATAGTATTTTTATGAGAAAAATTATTTTTTTGGATAGCGGGGTATGGCTATACTCTTTGCCCATATAGTTGTATATATAATGTGATCCAGAGGTGAAATGGTCTGTATCTTCAGTCATGTCAGCTGGTTTAAGGACAAAATTTCTAATGTGCTACTGTATAGGATGCTGCTCTTTAGTGCAAAGAACCTAACTGTGCCCTGCCGGCATTTTAGAAAAAGGCTGCATAAAAGCCTTGGTTCCAAATATATTTGAACTGTAAGGGCCATTCATTAATAAATGTAGCCACATCATTTTAAAAAGTCCCCAAGAGAAAAGGAGAAATTATAACGAAAACAGAAGCCTGGCATATAACATATTGCAGAGCCAGTATGTGGTACAGAACATCAGATGATGATATTAACTTACTGGATTTGATCTAACAAGAGAAATGCAAGCTTTTGCACTACCTATCAGCAGTAAAGTGGCAGGCATCAGAATGCAAGGTGAAACTATAGTATAGTAGGTGCTGCAGTAAATGAGTAATATGTTGACTTACTATCTCCCCGTCTGGGTGAAGTACTGTTTCCTGGACATGTTAGCAGCTGCTGTGCAGGAGCTCAGAGCAGTGATACAGCTGGCATTGGAGTCACTGGGTGCCGGGGCAGCACTCATCATGCTTCCTGTTGCAGTCCGTACTATGCGATCTAAATGGGATGTGGGATGAGAAAAGGCACCTGAAGATGCTTATTATTGCAAAGGTAGAGGGTCCAGAGGCAGACAAATATAGGGAATTCTCCAAATCTTTGCATCTCACTGGTCTTATTAACTGTTAAGACAGAAAGCCATCGCTTGGAATGTGACTGCTGCATAAAAAGTAAAAAAGTTCCAGGGATGATTCATTGCCAAATATCTTTCCCACTAATCCTCAGGATTTGATGCAAGTTTAATTTCTCTGCTCTTGGGATAATTAGCCCTTGCTGCTACTTAGATGCTGAGGACAGAACCCAGGGAAGCAGAGCAAGCCCTGTGCCATATTTTAACAAGTCTATTTGGAGCTCCTAGAAGACTGTAAAGTACAGGGATGTGGGAAGTGATTCTGACACCAGAGGAAAGCCAGAAAAGAGCAACAATACAGTCAGATGAAAAAAAATAATCAGTGATCTCAACATATGTTTCTAAATCTCTGTTGACCAGCTCAAGGTAACAAAATGGATTTCAAAAGAAATTTAATTAATTACATATCATTTCATCATTTCCAGTTAAAACCCAGATTTAGCCAATTAGTCTCAACATTGCTGAAACCTCTCAACTCTCTCTGGTATCAGCATTCAATAAAGTGTTGCTGAGGAAGTTCAGCATCTCACCTTGCATCAGGACTGCCATGTTCCCACACCATAGTATTACCCATATGCAGTTCAAAATTGCGTTGACATTTGGAGTCTTTCTATAGCATTTCACCCAGAAATATATTAGAGAGCCCTGAGGAAGCTTTGAGAATAAGAGAGAGAGAGTGTGTGTGTGTGTGAGTGTGTGTGTGTGTGTGTATGGTGCAATGCACCAAAAAAAAAGGAGTTATGTTGAAAAAATAAAGTTAATTTTTCACAGTACAGGCCGGGCACAGCACTGATGATGTGATTCCATTTAGATAACTGTACATTTCAGGCTACTGTGGGTATCTCTGGACAGCTCTGTCCAGAGGAGACATACTGTCTCTTTCCAAATCTCATATTATCAGTCCTCATTATTGTTAAGTTATTAATTATCACTCCGAGGTGTTAAACAGTATTGTTGCTTCACGGGCTTCTCTCCAAGAAAACTATGTTTTTCATCTTGGATTTTCCAGATTATTTTTTTCATGTGTTATTTTTTGATCATGCTTCCAGTCTCCTTCAGTCTCTTTCTATTTTTCTCCTCCCGTGTGATGTTCATGACCTCTTCTAATTCACTATCAGCTGAAAATTTGCTTGTGTTCCTTTTTGTTATATTGAAAAACACTTTTCCTCAAGTGTTCCATTTCTGTTTTCACAAATCTGGATTGAAATTCAGTTTGGTTTATGTACTTAAATTAGTTTCTAAGCCAACATCTGTTCTTTCCAGCATCACATGAGAATATTATATCAAAACTACACAGAAATTAATGTTCAAGTTCAAGGCTGAAAGTATCTCTACTTTGTATAATACAAGAATGCTTGACATTTCTACTAGCAACACAATGACAAAACACAGATAAAGCAGACGTCTTTCTAGCAATTCCTCACAGAGACAGAAAGAGAGAGTGTACATCAGCACAGACCTATCAACTTCAGTAGATTTCTACATATTCACCTCTTCTGAGGGTTTACAATTTTTTTACCTTCTGAATGCTAAAACAATGAACAGCAAAGTAAATAATCTATACCTATTTTAAGTGCAGCATAGTAAAACATATAATAACATCTGATTTTATTCTTAACATGTTTAATTAGAGCCAATTAGATCATATTTTATATCCAGAAGGTAAAATGAAGAAAACTCTGCCCATAATGATTTACTTTTTGCAGCAAGCCTGTGACAGATAGCATACACTGAGAGAAATTAAGATCTCATTATATCCCTCATTATATTTGTGCAAATCCAGGACAACTTAGTGAGACTGATTATACAGAATGATACATCCACTGAAGCAACTGTAATTTATTTTTTCCAAGTTTGGAGGTTATCTGTTTATTTTGGAATAGGCCTGTCTTTTTTAATTGACAAATCACCATAAAAAAAAAAAAAGGGAAACTATTTTAAATAACTTTGACATCTAAAGTGTCAATAAACAAAAATATCAGCGATCAGCTCATAGATGTTACAGGGATGAAACATTTGATATGCCTTCCACAAATTGGTTCACCTTTTGTAAGACCCTTAAAACTTGAAGATATACTTTTGATCGAGATTAGTTCTCAAAATTATTAAGGAAACTAATCATAGTATCAAAATTACAAGTTACTAACCTTGTTTGATGCAGGTGAAGTCTATAATCCAGCTTTCATCCCAAAACATCTTTTGTTTCTGATATTGAAACCACTACAAAAACAAATCACATTCATTGCTGATGTAGCCTTACTGACTTTGAAGGAATTAAACCACAGATTATTTTTTTCAAATATGAAAGCTTGTAAGTATCCAAACAAAATCTGATGTTTAAGCATCAACATATATCTTATGATTAACAATAGAACCAAGAGTATTAATAACAGGCTCAGAAGAAAACATCTGATAAATACCTTAAAAAACGTACATTCTGTATTATAGAATCTAATTACCTGTCACATTTTGCATTGGCTACAAACTCTCCATTGTGATCAATACTTCTTATGCACTCCATTTACATCTCAGCCTGGACATCAGATGAATGATTTACATCACCCCATGTCATGGAAACGCATGTAAATGCATGACAAGAACACACTACATCCCAGCCCCAAGATAAAGAGCAGTACATCTTATATCCTGTAATAGAATTAGCCCCCAATCCACAAATAAGGTCATATTATGTCAAATACTCTAGCATAAAGAATATTAGGTAGGGATTCTGTGGCTACTTTGTAAAGAAGGTTTAGGTCTAATAGCTGATTTTCTGTAGAGCTGACATGCAAAACTTACATAGAAAGTGTAAACACATGCTTTCAAAATAGGAGCAGCAGATTAAATTATACAGCTGTTATAGCTGCAGTCAATGCCAAACTGTCAAACCAAAGCAGGATTTTACCATCATTATACCGTTTTCTGTAGTGTGGATTTTAATATTAGGAATTAGGCATTTATTGAAACAGGTAAGAGGCCCAGACAATACACAATGAACATGGTGTAGAGATTGTGTCAATATTTTGATAGAAATTTATGACAAGTATAGAGCTAACTGAATCAAAATTAAGTCATCACATTTATTACAAAAGATTTCTGCGAAAAGGCATCTACAATTTATCTTGCAAATGTATGACTGGACAAAGACTTAGCTAGAACTGACCACTAGGCTTGCTACAGACTCTGACATCAAAGGAATCCTCTCCTCTGCTTGAACGATTAAAGAAGGCACTAGATTCCCAGATGGTTCATTTTCCATGATATTAATTAATGAATTGGATAAAGGATTTTTCCTATCTTGTTTACTTATCACCTAAATAAAAAAGATACTACTGCAGAAGTTGGCAAGAATAAGTATAAAGAAATGCAAGAAGAAAAAAATAAACCTAAAAACCTATAGAAAGATAGCAGAAATAATTGGTAAATTTTGTTACAAGACATTTACATAAACCTATGCAAGGCCAAGAAACTCCATTGCTCTTTCTAAAATGCCAATTGTTTAAAACTGTCTGAACTTCTCATCTGTCCAATTACATGTTTCTATCAGATCATACGGTTTTACAGGACAATCACTATAAACACATTGACACAACGGTGCTGTGGATTATAAATGCTCAAATAGTTTTCAACAGTGCTACCCTTCCTAACTCACAAAGCCACACAGAGAGGCACAGAATGGAGAAAAAAAACTAATTGTGATTCAGGCCCCTTGTAGCA